>WNWK01010557.1:0-69546 GCA_009830355.1 Cherax destructor | reverse complement strand
CCTTGTCTTAAAACTATGTATGGTTCCCGCCTCCACTATATCGTTCGCTAGACTATTCCACTTCCTGACTACTCTATGGCTGAAGGAAATGTTTTCCTAACACCCCTTTGACTCATCTGAGTCTTCAGCTCCCAGTTGTGTCCCCTTGTTTCTGTGTTCCCTCTCTGGAACATCATGTCACTATCTACCTTGTCAATTCCCCAGTATTTTGTATGTCGTTATCATGTCTCCTCTAACCCTTCTGTCCTCCAGTGTTGTTAGTCCTATTTCCCTCAACCTTTCTTCATGGGACAGTCCCCTGAGTTGTGGAACTAGCCTTGTCGCAAACCTTTGCACTTTCTCTAATTTCTTGACATGTTGACCAGGTGTGGGTTCCAGACTGGTGCTGCATACTCTAGTATGGGCCTGACGTACGGGTGTACAGTGTCTTGAACGATTCCTTGTTAAGGTAACGGAACGCTAATCTTAGGTTTGCCAGTCGCCCATATGCTGCCGCGGTTATCTGGTTGATGTGTGCCTCCGGAGACGTGCTTGGCGTTATACTCACCCCAAGGTCTTTCTCCTTTGATGAGATTTGTAGCCTTTGTCCGCCTAGCCTGTACTCTGTCAGCGGTCTTCTTTGCCCTTCTCCGATCTTCATGACTTTGCATTTGGTGGGATTAAATTCGAGAAGCCAGTTGCTAGACCAGATGTCAAGCTTGTCCAGGTCTGTTTGAAGTCCTGCTTGGTCCTCCTCCGATGTGATTCTCCTCATTAATTTCACATCATCTGCGAACAGAGACACTTCTGAGTTTATCCCATCCGTCATGTACTCACCTATTTGTACTCACCTATTTGTGGTTGCAGGGGTCGAGTCATAGCTCCTGGCCCCGCCTCTTCACTGATTGCTACTAGGTCCTCTCTCTCCCTGCTCCATGAGCTTTATCAAACCTAGTCTTAAAACTATGTATGGTTCCTGCCTCCACTATGTCGCTTTCTAAGCTATTCCACTTCCTGACAACTCTATGACTGAAGAAATACTTCCTAACATCCCTTTGACTCATAGGAGTCTTCAACTTCCAATTATGACCCCTTGTTTCTGTGTCCCCTCTCTGGAACATCTTGTCTCTGTCCACCTTATCTGTTCCTCGCAGTATTTTATATGTCGTTATCATGTCTCCCCTAACCCTCCTGTCCTCTAGTGTCGTCAGGCCGATTTCCCTTAACCTTTCTTCGTAGGACAATCCCCTTAGCTCTGGGACTAGTCTTGTTGCAAACCTTTGCACTTTCTCTAATTTCTTGACGTGCTTGACCAGGTGTGGGTTCCAAACCGGTGCTGCATACTCCAGTATGGGCCTGACGTATATGGTATACAGAGTCTTGAATGATTCCTTAGTGAGGTATTGGAACGCTATTCTTAGGTTGCCAGCCGCCCTGTATGCTGCAGCAGTTATCTGATTGATGTGTGCCTCAGGAGATGTGCTCGGTATTATACTCACCCCAAGATCTTTTCTTTGAGTGAGGCTTGCAGTCTTTGGCCACCTAGACTATACTCTGTCTGCGGTCTTCTTTGCCCTTCCCCGATATTCATGACTTTACATTTGGCAGGGTTAAATTCAAGGAGCCAGTTACTGGACCAGGCTTGCAGCCTGTCCAGGTCTCTTTGTAGTCCTGCCTGATCCTCGACTGATTTTATTCTTCTCATTAACTTCACATCATCTGCAAACAGGGACACTTCTGAGTCTATCCCTTCCGTTATGTCATTCACATATACCAAAAACAGTACAGGTCCTAGGACTGACCCTTGTGGAACTCCACTCGTCACAGGTGCCCTCTGACATCTCGTCACGTACCATGACTCGTTGTTGCCTCCCCGTCAGATATTCTCTGATCCATTGCAGTGTTTTCCTGTTACGTGTGCCTGATCCTTTAGCTTTTGCATTAACCTCTTGTGAGGAACTGTGTCGAACGCCTTCTTGCAGTCCAAAAAATGCAGTCTATCCACCCCTCTCTCGTGTCTTACTTCTGTTACCTTATCATAAAACTCCAGTAGGTTTGTGACACAGGATTTTCCTTCCCTGAAACCGTGCTGGTTGTCGTTTATAAGCTTGTGTCTTTCTAGGTGCTCCACCACTCTCCTCCTGATGATCTTCTCCATGACTTTGCATACTATACACGTCAGTGACACAGGTCTGTAGTTTAATGCCTCGTGTCTGTCTCCTTTCTTAAAATTGGGACTACATTTGCCATCTTCCACGCCTCAGGTAGTTGCCCAGTTTCAATGGATGTGTTGAAGATTTGTGTTAGTGGCACACACAACATCTCTGCTCCCTCTCTAAGGACCCACGGATAAATGTTGTCCGGTCCCACCGCTTTTGAGGTATCGAGTTCACATAGCAGCTTCTTCACCTCCTCCTCGGTTGTGTGTATTTCATCCAGCACTTGTTGGTATACCTCCCTATTCTGAATTCCTGGAGTCCTACCTGTCTCCTGTGTAAATACTTCTTTAAATCTCATGTTGAGCTCCTCACATACCTCTTGGTCGTTTATTGTGAACTCCCCACCTTCCTTTCTCAGCCTGATTACCTGGTTCTTGACTGTTGTTTTCCTCCTGATGTGGCTATACAACAGCTTCGGGTCAGACTTGACTTTTGATGCTATATCATTTTCATATTGTCGCTGAGCCTCCCTTCTTACCTGTGCATATTCGTTTCTGGCTCTTCGGCTAATCTCTTTATTTTCCTGGGTCCTTTGTCTTCTGTACTTTTTCCATTCTCTATTACACTTACTTTTTGCCTCCCTACACCTCTGGGTGAACCAAGGACTCGTTCTGGTCTTCCCATTACTTCTGTTTCCCTTGAGGACAAACCTCTCCTCTGCCTCTTTGCATTTGGTTGTCACATATTCCATCATTTCTTTTACTGGTTTTCCTGCCAATTCTCTCTCCCACTGAACGTCTTGTAGGAAGTTCCTCATGCCTGTGTAGACACCCTTTTGTAGTTTCGTTTCTCCCTTCCTATTCCTGCTCCCTCTCCTCTTGTAGCTCAACTATATAATCAAAACACAGAACCAAATGATCACTAGCTCCAAGGGGCCTTTCATACGTGATATCCTCGATGTCCGAACTACTCAAGGTGAATACTAGGTCCAGTCTTGCTGGATCATCCCCACCTCTCTCTCTGGTAGTGTCTCTAACATGTTGATGCATGAGGTTTTCCAGTACCACATCCATCATCTTGGCTCTCCATGATTCAGGACCCCCATGGGGCTCTAGGTTTTCCCAATCAATCTCTTTGTGATTGAAATCACCCATAACTAGTAACTTTGCTCTCCCCATGTGGGCTCTTCTGGCTACCTCGGCTAGTGTGTCTACCATTGCTCTGTTGCTCTCGTCGTATTCTTCTCTTGGCCTCCTGCAGTTCTGTGGCGGGTTGTACATTACAGCAATTATCACCTTATGGCCCTCAGACTGAATTGTTCCTACTATGTAGTCCCTTTCACCCATTCCATCCATTCCTTCCACTTCCTCAAATCCCCACCTGTTCTTAATGAGCAGTGCAACTCCTCCTCCCCCTCTGCTCCCTCTATCTTTCCTGAGGATTTGATATCCGGGTGGGAAGATTGCATCTGTTATCATCCTGGTGAGTTTCGTTTCTGTGAGTGCTATTATGTCTGGGGATGTCTCCTTTATTCTTTCATGCCACTCCTCACATTTATTTGTTATACCATCTGCATTTGTATACCAAACCTTTAACTTCTTTTCTAAAACCGTAGTCTGGGGGGTATGTTGGGGTTGGGAAAGTGGGAGATCTGATGGGGAACTATGGGTGGTTGGTGTGAAGGTGGAGTTTGTACTGAGGTGGGTGGAATCATTGGGTATGGCATGTGTGTTTTGGGTTAGGTTGTTTGGTTGCATTGGGGTTGTCCAGGTTGGGGAACATCTGAAGGTGGTTGTATTAGAGCTTCCTCCTGAGTCTGGGTTCTCCTGTCCATCTCTCTTTCCTCCTTTTGTCTCTGTGTGTGTGTATGTGTGTGTGTGTGCGCGGGTATGTTTATTATGACCATTCTTACACAACATTCCCCTATACCTAAACATTCATACACAACAAAGCTACAATTCAATCAGGGGAGGTCCATCAACCTTCCTCTCCTCCCAGAAACATTATCCAGTCGCAATATATTCGTTATTAACCGCTTTTCATTATTACATTCCTACACATTCCTTATTCTCTCCATTTCATTCTCTCTGTCGCTCGCTCAATAAAGAGCGTAATCAAAGCTCCTTACTTCCACGTTCGTTAAGCATTTCCCTCCCTATCTTATCTCCTAACACCTCCATTATTTTTTTCCGATATCGTGGGCGTCGGCTGCGATTCCTTCTCCATTCTCTAATACCTTCCCCGATTCTAGATAATGATGCCCGCTAACTCACACTCATTCTCGTATCGTCCCTGCATGGGAATTGCTTTCCAATGATCGTACTGATGGCTCGCCCTTCCTCCTCCTCCTCCGACTCCCTGCTGTGTTGTTTATAACAGCTGTGTGTGTGTGTGTGTGTGTGTGTGTGTGTGTGTGTGGTGTGTGTGTGTGTGTGTGTGTGTGTGTGTGTGTGTGTGTGTGTGTGTGTGTGTGTGTGTGTGTGTGTGTGTGTGTGTGTGTGTGATTATCTTTTCGTCTTTATAAATATAGAATTTTTAACAATTTTCTTTCAGTTCGCTGATAGACTCTTCGTTAAGTCTGTTATTATCAATATTATTGTTTATTATTATTAGTAGTAGTAGTAGTAGTAGTAGTAGTAATAGTAGTAGTAGTAGTTGTAGTACTAGTAGCAGTCGTAGTAGTAGTAGCAGTCGTACTAGTAGTAGCAGTATTTTACCCTAATCTTCTATACTGGCCATACAACACTTGTTACTTCCTTCTATATTTTACACACACACACACACACACACACACACACACACACACACACACACACACACACACACATCCATCGAACATTTACACACCAAAATCACAAGAAAAAATAATCATTACGTTTCAGAAATTTTATCTAGTGTTGTCCCGGTGGCGTTTCGTGTTAGTCTGTAACAGACAGCTTGTTGTCCCAGTGGTGTTTGTCAATAACAAACAGTCAGTCCTAGCTAGGCAGTTAATTGAAAAGAGATACGAATATGCGCAGCACGTTGTTCATTTTAACATTAAAAATTTGTTGTGTTACAATTAAGTTAATATACCCAGCGCGTGAGTTGTACACTGCTGCTGTTAATTACTCGCTAGTACTCGCTAATTGCACAGTAAATCCCTCAACAAATCTCCCATTTTATTAATAAACTATTAAATTAAATCTTTAGGGGATCAGATAAGTCCCTCAGTGTGGTAACTTGCACTGATTTGATAGTTGTAGTATACCCCTCTGTACCCGCCCTGGGATAGTTGTAGTATACTTCTCTGTACCCACCCTGGGATAGTTGTAGTATACCCCTCTGTACCCACCCTGAGATAGTTGTAGTATACCCCTCTGTACCCGCCCTGGGATAGTTGTAGTATACTTCTCTGTACCCACCCTGGGATAGTTGTAGTATACCCCTCTGTACCCACCCTGGGATAGTTGTAGTATACCCCTCTGTACCCACCCTGGGATAGTTGTAGTATACTCCTCTGTACCCACCCTGGGATAGTTGTAGTATACCCCTCTGTACCCACCCTGGGATAGTTGTAGTATACCCCTCTGTACCCACCCTGGGATAGTTGTAGTATACCTCTCTGTACCCGCCCTGTGATAGGTGTAGAATACTCCTTTGTACCCGCCCTGTGATAGCTAAAGTATATCCCTCTCTACCCACCCTGTGGTAACTGTAGTATACCCCTCTGTACCCGCTCTCTGATAGCTAGAGTATACCCCTCTCTACCCACGCTGTGGTAATTGTAGTATACCCCTCTGTACCCGCCCTGTGATAGTTGTAGTATGCTCTCTGTACCTCTTCCGTGGAGTGTCAAGAGAGATGGAGTGTCAAGAGAGATGGAGTGTCAAGAGAGATGGAGTGTCAAGAGAGATGGAGTGTCAAAGAGATGGAGTGTCAAAGAGATGGAGTGTCAAAGGGGAGATGGAGTGCCAAGAGAGATGGAGTGTCAAGAGAGATGGAGTGTCAAGAGAGATGGAGTGTCAAGAGAGATGGAGTGTCAAGAGAGATGGAGTGTCAAGAGAGATGGAGTGTCAAGAGAGATGGAGTGCCAAGAGAGATGGAGTGTCAAGAGAGATGGAGTGTCAAGAGAGATGGAGTGTCAAGAGAGATGGAGTGCCAAGAGAGATGGAGTGTCAAGAGAGATGGAGTGCCAAGAGAGATGGAGTGCCAAGAGAGATGGAGTGTCAAGAGAGATGGAGGGTCAGGAGACAGAAGTGTACTGTCGGTCAAATACTAATTAACACACAAATAAAAAACAATAAAACACTCACATGGAGGTGAAAGAGCGATATTAATGACACAAAAAAAACACCTACGCACTGATTCAATATACATACCAGGACAAACAAAAACACGAGAACACGAATTAAACCCGGTGACCCCTGAAGATAAAAACCACCCTCCCATGTTTCCTGAGACACGAAATAGAAATGACAATTAAAACCCTTCGACATTGTGTGTTTGCCCAAGGAGACAGAGGAAAAAAAAACCGCTTCATCTTAGCTCTGGATGTTGACAGTAGTCTCAATCACTCCTCTCGACCGAAAGCTATTTACACAGCTCGAAATAAAGCTTTTTCTTTCGCTTGGGTAAGTGTACCTTGGCAGTCTCTGTTCATGGATTAATATGGCCTATATTGACTGAAGCTTACCCAGTAATATTGCTTCCTGAAAGGCTATATTATATGATAATTCTTTTTCAAGTGTGATATTTCATAATATATATATATATATATATATATATATATATATATATATATATATATATATATATATATATATATATATATATATATATATATATATATATATATTTATATGTGTGTGTGTGTGTGTGTGTGTGTGTTGTGTGTTTGTGTGTGTGTGTGTGTGTGTGTTGTGTGTTTGTGTGTTGTGTGTGTGTGTGTGTGTGTGTGTGTGTGTGTGTGTGTGTGTGTGGGTGTGGGTGTGGGTGTGTGTCGTGCCGAATAGGTAAAACTGGTCAATTAGCAAGAACTCGTTTAAAATTAAGTCCCTTATAAAATTTTCTCTTATACATTTAAAGATATATTTTTTCATTTATGTTAATGTAAAAATTAATAATTTTGTACCAAAAGAACCTTAGAAAACTTACCTAACCTTATTATAACAAGCGCAATTAAATTTATCCTAATCCAACTAAATATATTTTCGATAAGTTTACAATAATTTAATAATAAACAAACAAAATTAAATATATATTTTTTCGTTAGGTTCAGAATGATTTTTGCGAAATTATTGTATACATAAATTTTCGCTTGCCTTATTCGGCAAGAAGAGTGTTGCTATTTACTCCAAAATTGCAAGTTTTACTTATTCGACACGATTCCATGTACAAGCATATATATACACACCCCTCTGGGTTTTTTCTATTTTCTTACTAGTTCTTGTTCTTGTTTATTTCCTCTTATCTCCATAGGGAAGTGGAACAGAATTCTTCCTCTGTTAGCCATGTGTGTCGTAAGAGGCAATTGAAATGCTGGAGCGTGTGCCTAGAAAGGAACTGGTGATGACCAAGAGAAAAATCCCCTTCACGAGGAGCTCTCACTGCACGAGACGAATTCTGTCTCTCCCTGGCATACACTCAAGCATTGTTAAGGATATATTATCCACTATTGGGATATCCCATTGTTTACAGTTCGAGGGGAAAACGGTCTGGTTGTAGAGACTGATAAAGTATGCCAGAGCCTGGCTCCATTAATGAACATTGGGTCGTGACCCCACCAACATTGTCGCTGAGGTGTTCAGGGAGAATCACTGCTATAAGTTCGTTGGATGCCAAATGTGAAGATAGAAATGCAGGAAGTGCTCTCAGTGATGCCGTGCAAACACCTGTGCCTCCTAGTCTGGGTGGTAGTGTAGCACCGTCCCACTGCCCATCTACTAGAGTAAGAAAATATCGACCTCAGTTTAGGATTGTCATATGGTTGTTGAAAATAATATAAAATGCAGACAAGTTGAAGATTAAGACTTCTCCAGGCTGAGGGACTGACCACCTCAAATCCTTTTTCATATTTATTTCACCTACACCTGCTTCCTCTGTATTTGACTGAAGAAGCCTACTGTATATGCGAAACGTTTCAACAATAAAGACACCCAACTGTTGCACATTTGTCTTAATCTTCAACTTGTCATATGATGGTACACATCTTAGGAAATATGTTAGTCCCGGCAGGTTCAAGCTTTGAGACGGTACAAGGCATCACGGACCTCTAGATTGCCTATTCGTTGTTCCATCCTCCTCAAACCGTCCAGGTAACACACCAGAATTGAATCAGCGGTATTATTTCCTCGAGAGGCGGCTCCAAGCAGGATGCTATTACTTTGGACTTATAACACACACACACACACAACTATATATATATGTTTATATATATATATATATATATATATATATATATATATATATATATATATATATATATATATTATATTATATTATATTAGGGCAGACCTTAGGAGCCTCACCTACCCTTGTGTAGACCCAAGGGCCGACTTCCTAATATTTCACCACAGGAGCTGCTGTAAATAAGGGGCCAGAAACTTGAACCATAAAAATGATATAGGAACTAGTTTTGCATACTTATGCTGGTCAGGTTTGTGATGTATGAAGGCAGTAAAACCCGCCCTGAATATGGTGTCGTGGATTATCTTCAGGTCAATGATAGTTTGATAATACGCAGGTATGGTAGCAGTGTCAGGGCCGTATCCTAAGTACACGGCCCTTGTGAGCCGTACTTAGGGTACGGCTCACAAGGTGCAGTTTTTATCAGAGTAAGCTTCATGTGGTCGGCTTGATGAAGTTATTGACTTCAATAAAACCTTGAAGTGAAGTCATGTGCACAAGTATGTCATCAATGTGCACATGTGTTGATTGGTTTATTAAGTTTAAACCCTGGCGACTACACGAGGGTTATTACAGCTGCGTGGCATCTGTTGTTTACCACCAGTCAAGAATACTTTAATTCCCAATATAGGGATTAAAGTAAATTCTCTCTGTATACACACACTGAGAGATACACACTTATGGTGTATATGCACTGGGAGATACACACCTCTCGGTGTATATACCAGCGTTACCATAGTCTATATGCACGTAAATTACCATAGCCCATATATACACTTGCGTGTATATTCCCACCACTTTGTATGATAATGTATAATTATACAGAAATATTAGTGAGCAGTTCAGCCCAGAATGGGTTATACAGATGCTGGGAGGAAGTTAGTGTTGGTCCGAGGAGTGGACGGTAGCCCCAATTCCTCGGATCAAGCGTCGATTTTATTGATAATCAGCAGCTAGTGTTAAGAAAGCTTACTGAACCTGAAAGATCTTACAGGATAATCTTACAGGACGATGTTACAGGACAATCTTAGGTCTTACAAGGAAATCTTGCGGGATAATCTTAATGGGAAATCTTACATATCTTAGTGATAAATCTTACAAGAAAATATTGCAGAATATTCTTGATGGAAAATCTTACATGTCAAAGAGAATCTTACAGGATAATCTTACTGGACAGTCATACACATTTACCTTACGGGTAATCACAGGTGATAATTTTACAGGATATCACAGCATAATCTTAAATAATAACCTCACATCATAATCTTACAAAGTAATCTTACTAAATTACTAACGAAACCGTACTTAGTCTTCTTTATTCTTAATATTTCTGTATTTTTCTTAATTTCCTCCTTTTCTCTAACATTCTGAGAAAATTATTCCCTTAATTATATGGTAATAAAAGACGGGAAAAAATATTAATTATCTTCCAGAAGTTATTAAAATAATATTTAAATAAGGTCTCAATTATATTTTATATAATTAAAAAAAATAATTAATTCACTTAACTTTATAATTTTGCCATTTGCACGAAATTCGGAAAAAATAAAGAGTTAAGGTAATTGTTGAAGGTAAAGCCTCGTGGGAATTACATTTGGGATTCTTATGAAGGTATAACACTAAGGTAACTTTTGGTTGTGCCGCTTCCATGTGTTTGTTGATGGTGGTTACTGTTGTGAGGGGTGATTGTGATGGTTGTTGTGAAGGTGATTGTGATGGTTGTTGTGAGGGGTGATTGTGATAGTTGTTGTGAGGGTGATTGTGATGGTTGTGGTGAGGGTGATTATGATGGTTGTGGTGAGGGTTATTGTGATGGTTGTTGTGATGGGTGATTGTGATGGTTGTTGTGAAGGTGATTGTGATGGTTGTTGTGAGGGGTGATTGTGATGGTTGTTGTGAGGGTGATTGTGATGGTTGTTGTGAGGGTGATTGTGATGGTTGTTGTGAGGGTGATTGTGATAGTTGTTGTGAGGGGTGATTGTGATGGTTGTTGTGAAGGGTGATTGTGATGGTTGTTGTGAGGGGTGATTGTGATGGTTGTTGTGAGGGGTGATTGTGATGGTTGTTGTGAGGGTGATTGTGATGGTTGTTGTGAGGGGTGATTGTGATGGTTGTTGGGAGGGGTGATTGTGATGGTTGTTGTGAGAGGTGATTGTGATGGTTGTTGTGAGGGTGATTGTGATCATTGTTGTGAGGGGTGATTGAGATGGTTGTTGTGAGGGTAATTGTGATGGTTGTTGTGAGGGTGATTGTGATGGTTGCTGTGAGGGTGATTGTGATGGTTATGAGAATGGTTTAATTAGTGGTTGAGAGGGAAGGGGATGAGGATAGTAAAGATATGGTTATGGTTGTGACTGGTGAAGGTGGTTGATAAAATTGTTGTAAAGATGGTAGTAATGGTGATTAATATATAATGTTGGTAGTGATGTTGGAGATGGTGCTGGTAGTAGTCGTAATATAAACTTCAACAAGTAAAACAACAACAAAGGCAACAAGAACAGCAGCAACAAAACAATTACCTCAACCAACCTTCCACTTTAAGACAGAATGTTACTCAGTGTAATGAAAAAAATTAACATTTGTGTTTTGTTAAATAACAGACGAACCTGAGGAGAACAAAAATAAGCAGACTCTTGGGTTACAAGTATCTTTGGCAGATGTAGACCAAACGTCATGTAAACTTTGCCAGATGGACTATTGTCACACCCTGCGTCATTAAGTTCTAGATTGCGATAATTTTTTTAAATTCAGAGACAACTCACTCAGAAATATTCAAGAAACGTCAAAGTATTTTATCCATTCTGGGAAAAATACCCTGACTTTGCTCATTGTAAATAAAGCATTATCACTTTTTTTTGCGTCTGTGACCTAATTCATGTCTGTATAAATAACTCATTACGATTGTGACCAGATATAAACATGTAAATAGTTCATTACTTTTGTAACTTGTTTAGCTATGAACACTTTGCTGTCCAGTCCCTGGACCTATTATGGACCTCTGTAATATTTTGACTACCACCCACGGGATGGGTATGAGGTGCATAATAAATATATTAATCTTTCCTACGCACTTCTTTTTTTCCTCCACAGTTAAAATATTTAAACTCTTCGCATTATAGCCTTTCCTCTTCCTGTCTGTTCTATTTATCTTTTCTGTCTGTCTATTCTGTCCTGTCTGTTCGTCGGCTGGTAACTCATACTTCACCTCCCAATATAACATTAGAAATTTATAATCTTCCACTTAGTAATGAATTAGTCTCCTCAAGATTCTTCCCTGACTGACCCCAAGCTATTAATTTATCTGTCTGTCTGTCTGTCTGTCTGTCTGTCTCTCTTCTCTCTCTCTCTCTCTCTCTCTCTCTCTCTCTCTCTCTCTCTCTCTCTCTCTCTCTCTCTCTCTCTCTGTGGGCTTGGCACACGCAAAGCTTCCCTCAATCCCCCCCCCCACTGACTTATTCAGCAAACTGAGCTAATCCCCCGTTGTACAATGTGGATCTTTTTTTCTCTTTTCCCTCAAACATCCATAACTGAGTAGGGGAACTGTGGGGAAACGTGGGGGAATTATAGTGAGTGGGATGAAGGGGAAATTATAGTAGGTGATATGAAAGAGGAATTATAGTAAGTGATATGAAAGGGGAATTATAGTAGGTGAGATGAAGGGGAAATTATGCCTCCCATCCTATGGGCTTTTTACGACTCTCCACCTCCCCCATGGTGGTGGCAAAAAAAAAAAAATAGGAAATATTTCTGGCACTGAGCTTTACATTGATGGTACTGATGTACAGTGACACCTTATAAAACAGTGTTGATGTACAGTGACATCTCCAGGTTGATGCGTTAAACCACATCCAGAGTGTCGTTGATGATTAAGGATGTCTCAAAGCGTGCCATTGATGCGTCAAGACATCCCATTGATGCGTCGAGACTTCCTCTTCCTCAAATTTCTTCCCTCTATCTCCTTCACACGTTCTATCCCTTTTTAATTTCCACCTTCTTCTCTCTCTTAGATCTGATATATATATATATATATATATATATATATATATATATATATATATATATATATATATATATATATATATATATATATATTAGTATATATATATATATTCCTCTCTTTTCATTTCTCTTCTTTCTCACCATGTTTCTCACGTGTCCCTTCCTTACTAGTGCCCCTCTCTTCCGTTTCATCTTTCCCCTCTCTTTAAATTTTCCATCCCCTCTCCTTCTAAATGCCTCCTCTTCTAAATCTAACTCTTTTACCTTATGCTTTGAGATATTTCATCTATAATTTGTATCTATCTCTAATACCCATTTTTTAAAGTATTTACTTCTTTAGGTTTCATTCCCTTTAAATCTTTTTCCCCTTATACAATACCTTCTTGGAATATTTTCCACCTACATTCTCTAGCAGTTCTAACTTCCTTTAAATCCTATAAAATATTTTTGTTCCTGTAAATTTATTCATCTCTTTAATTTTCTGTCATTTAAACTCCCTTAAATTTCAAACCCTCAAATATTTTCCCTTTAAATCTCAAGTCCTTTATGATTTTTTCTTATATTTGACCAAGTAAGTTTCCTCCCTTATATGTTTTTGTCCTTCTAATGGTACCTCATTTGAAGTATTTCCCTCCCTCAAACTATTACCCTTTCCCTTTACTCGGAAGCCCTTTAAACCCCTTCCCTTTCCTTCTTTCTTCCCCTCCCCTCCCACCTACCACTACCTCGTAACATTGTAGTAAATACAGTCAGTGTTTCCTCTAGTGTAGTTTTGTCCTCCCGAGAAGTTCTAACTTATTTCTAGTTCTTGCCTCCTTATAACAATATTTCTTCTTCTTCTTCCTCTTCTTCTTTATTCTTCTTCTTATTATTATTATTTCTTCTTCTTCTTCTTCTTCTTCTTCTTCTTCTTCTTCTTCTTCTTCTTCTTCTTCTGCTTCTTCTTCTTCTTTCTTCTTCTTTTCTTCTTCTTCTTCTTCTTTTTCTTCTTCTTCATCTTCTTCCCATTTTTTCCTTTATCATTATCTTCTTTTTACAGTAAATTTTTTATTTGTATTTCCTTCACTTATATATTTCATCCTCTTTCTATTTGACTTTTTGTGTAGCTATTTGTTCAAGTCTATGTCAGATGTGTGTTCCACTTAGCCAGACTGTTCAACTATTTATCTACCAACTCTCTCTCCTCCCTCCCTCCCTCCCTCCCTCCCCCCCCTCTCTCTCTCTCTCTCTCTCTTTCTCTCTCTCTTTTACACAGAGTTTGACAAGGTTAGGTTAAGGATCTCTAGCTTTATTGACAAGCTATTGACAGGTTAAGGATCCCTAGTTTTATTGACAAGCTATTTACAAGTTAAGGATTCCTAACTTTATTGACAAGCTAAGAGCTGTTACCTACATCAGCTCATTTGAAAGCATTTTTATTGTTATGAAACATACAAGTATGGAACAGGATGAAGTTGGATCCATCTGTGGGCCAGATCTCGTTGACATCATAATGGTGTACGAATGTGTTCCAGACTCGAGTCATCCTGGTGATAAATGATCTCAGATGAAGTGATGTTCTGGAGAAGGGTACAGCCAGAGTAAAGTTGTTGCTTGCTGCCCGTCTTGTGGTATAGAAGCTTGCTTCTCGCTGTCCTCGAAATGGAGCCAAGTGTGGTACTTTGACAATGTTGGCCTTGTACATAACAGTAAGGCCACCCACATCCCTCCTGTGTTGAAGGCTCTGCTGAAGTGACAGATCTCTCTCTCTCTCTCTCTCTCTCTCTCTCTCTCTCTCTCTCTCCTCATTTCTCCCTCTCTGTCACAGAAGATTAGGTTTCTCCAGCTTCTATGACCCTCCGTGTTTTTTCCCTTGTTTTCGTGTGCTCCCCCAACTGTTCCATCCTTGTCTCAGTTTTGTCCTGATTCAGGTAAACACAACCACGTCTGGGCATTTTCCTCAGATTCTATTTTTGCCTTAACATTCTGTCACCCCATAAATGCGATGCCAAGAAGCCGCTTGATCCCATATTGTTTTTGATACTGGAGAACGTGCCGGAAATTCTCCACTGTCTTGTTTCCTTCCTTCTTCCTGTGATTCCTACGTTATCATTGTTCTCATCCTCCCATCTCTTCCTTCCTATATCGCCCGCAGCCTCGTTAAGCCCAACGATCATTAGTTCTTCGTAACCTGTGATGAATCTATTGCTTATCTATTGCTTATATAATCTATTGCTTATCTATTGTCTCAGTTTTGTCCTGATTCAGGCAAACACAACCACGTCTGGGCATTCCATGTCTTTTTCTGAGGAGGGGGGGTCTTGTATTGACGGGTCTTGTATTGACGGGTTTTGTGTTGACGGGTCTTGTGTTGACGGGTTTTGTGTTGACGGGTCTTGTGTTGACGGGTCTTGTGTTGACGGGTCTTGTGTTGACGGGTCTTGTGTTGACGGGTCTTGTGTTGACGGGTCTTGTGTTGACGGGTCTTGTGTTGACGGGTCTTGTGTTGACGGGTCTTGTGTTGACGGGTCTTGTGTTGACGGGTCTTGTGTTGACGGGTCTTGTGTTGACAGATCTTGTGTTGACGGGGCTTGTGTTGAGTCTTGTTACGGTCTTTTTGACGGTCTTGTGTTGACGGGTCTTGTGTTGACAGATCTTGTGTTGAGGTCGTTGGGGTCTTGTTAGGTTGTTGACGGGTCTTGTGTTGACGGGTCTTGTGTTGACGGGTCTTGTGTTGACGGGTCTTGTGTTGACGGGTCTTGTGTTGACAAGACCACTACACAGTCAACAGGTCTTACATTCGCGGGTTCCAAGGAATTTTTCTCTTTTTTCTGTTTTCATTATGTCAATATTTTTTTCCTCCACAATTAAGGTTGGTATTCATTTCTTGAAGCAGTTTGCTCAGTCTTTTTTTAATCTTCTTGTAGGTTTGCAATTAGTGGACGTATCTACATTAAATATAAATGGCCATTTATAATACTTTTGTAATAATAACAACAATAATAATAATTATTATTATTATTAGTATTAGCATTAGTATTATTATTACTAATATTACTACTACTGCTACTACTACTGTGAAGAAAATTATACAACAATAATTATAATAAATTAAAAAGAATAATTTATATATTTTTATTAGCATTAGCATTAGTGATTATTATTATTATTATTATTATTATTATTATTATTATTATTATTATTATTATTAATCATTATTATTATTATTATTATTATTATTATTATTATTATTATTATTATTATTAGTATTAATCATTATTATTATTATTATTATTATTATTATTAGTATTAATCTATTATTATTATTATTATTATTATTATTATTATTATTATTATTAGTATTAATCATTATTATTATTATTATTATTACCTTGAGTATTGAAAGCACTGATATTATTAAGGGTAAAACTAATTATAATTGTAAATTTTAATACCTAATTACCGAGCTAGGAGTTAATTAGGGAAAAAATCCCCCATCAAGTCTTAATGGGGAAAAAATTAAAAAAAAATTAAACCAATAAAATATTAAAACACAAATGGGCAATTAAACCCTAATGGGGGCTAATTCAATTTGTCAAAAAAAAAAAAAACATGAAGTGGAATGGGTTTAAAATGTGAGTTAAAAATAATAAAAAAAATTCATATTCTCTCCAGTCAATTAAATATCAGACACAACTGATTGTAATATTGCGTCCGATATTCCTCTCTCTCTCTCTCTCTCTCTCTCTCTCTCTCTCTCTCTCTCTCTCTCTCTCCTCTCTCTCTCTCATTTCTCTCTCTAGTGCTGCTGCTGCTGCTGCTGCTGCTGCTGCTTCTCTTATTACTGATGCTGCTGCTGCTGGTATTGCAGGCGTTGCTTCTCATATTATTGCTGCTGCTGTTGCAGCTGTTTCTACTTATGTTGCGGCTGCTTCTATTGCTGTTGCTGCTGCTGTCTCTACTGCTGCTGTGATTGTTGTTGCTGTTGTTGCTATTCATGCCCTGCTGTTGTTGGAAGTGTACCTCCTATTGTTCCTGCTGCTGCTGGTATTACTGCTACTGTGTCTTCTTTTGTTGGTATTACTGCTCCTGCGTCTGCTGTTGTTAGTATTACTGCTCCTGCGTCTGCTGTTGTTAGTATTACTGCTACTGCGTCTGCTGTTGTTAGTATTACTGCTACTGCGTCTGCTGTTGTTAGTATTACTGCTACTGCGTCTGCTGCTCCATGTATTACTGTTACTGTTCTTACTGTTGCTGCTTCTGTTTTAACAACTTTTCCTTACCCCCTTCCCTATCATTAAGCTGTTAGCTCTTTCTTCTTCCCCTCCCCTTCACCCCTTTCGTCTCTCTCTCTCTCTCTCTCTCTCTCTCTCTCTCTCTCTCTCTCTCTCTCTCTCTCTCTCTCCACCTTCAGCAGCTCAGGGTACAAACATCCCCATAAGCACATATCAACAAATACGAGTCTTCGTGCACGCTGAACTGAACTCTGGTGCCTGTGTTTTTTTTTTCTCTCTCCCTCTCTCCCAAGTTCTCAAAACAATGGCGAGGATCAGCGTCATCAGGAAATATCGCTACGAAGTCCTAAAAATGCTTTTAGAAATCGCTGGTAGAAATGCTCTGCAGTGTCCTCATGTGTTAATGGTCTTGGAATTTTGCTGCGTCAGGAAGAGTGGGCAGTATCTTGCAGGAGGAATGGAGAGGGGAAGAGGGTATAAATTATGTGGGACGGTAAGAAGGCAAAGGGAGTGATTATTGGTAGGAAAGTTAGGTGAAGAGGAGAATATTGTGTTTGTGAGGGAGTTGGAGGAATGTTGGGGGTGAAATGGAGGTGCATGGGAGATAAAAAGAGAGAAGGAATGAAGGAATGAGATCAAATTAACGAAAGGAATAAGGTCAAAAGATAAAAAAGAAAGAAATCGATAAGAATAAGAGGAATAAAAGAAATAGGATTGAGGGATGAAAACATAATGATGAAAAAGAAACAACTGACAGAAGGAAGAATTGGTAGAGACAGCGAGAGGAAAAAAATACATGATATATTTATATATATAAATGTTGTACTCGCTACCCAAGGACATACGGTGGTGTAGACGCTTCCAAAGCATCATGGGTTCGACCCCTGGCTAGTGCAGTGTAGTTATTGATATATACATATATATATATATATATATATATATATATATATATATATATATATATATATATATATATATATATATATATATATATATATATATATATACACACATATATATATATATATATATATATATATATATATATATATATATATATATATATATATATATATATATATATATATATATATATATATATATATATATACAAAACTAAGAGGAAATTTTCCCTTCACAACAACTTGCCACAATAAATGGTAATTAACATTTCTACGAGGGAAACTTTAGATGACATTTCGGTCAGTCCTCGACCATTATCAAGAACGAATTGTGGGTTGTGAATTGTTTGGGTATTGTGACCTGGTTTCTACCAGGTGTGTAAAACGCTTGGCAAAAAAAATCAGTGGCTTCTTGTGTTTACACAGAACTGGGAATACAAAATATTGCGAGGTCTTTGCATTTAAACCGAAAAAAAAAGAAAAATCACTTTTTTAAAAGTTGTCATCCAAGCCATCAATCCTTTTTAGGAAAAAAAAAAGTCGTGTAGTCACCCACTCGGTGAAAAAAAAAAAAGTCTATTTCTGTCAACAATAGAGAAAGTTTGGTTGTGGTTCCATGAATAATTTTGTATTCGTAATTGCCCAAGAGATTTTGAGCCATTTTTTTTTTTCACTTTCTCGCAAATTTCTGGGCGGCCCATTTATAGTCCTCAAATTATTCTCACAAAAAAAAATAAATAGGATTATCATTTTTCTAGCAAAAAAAAAGTTGCCATCTTCTATTTTATTCTGGTTTTCGTTTTATTAATAAAAAACAATATTACACTGTTGTTAAGACAGTCGAATGGATGAGTCTTAAACAGTAATTATCTGACATAGTTCTGTCTGTTCGCTCCTCAGTAATTTTTATCAATGTTATCTTGTATTTTATTTATCACCGTTGTAGTATGTTACATTTGGTTGATTTTTATTAACAGATGACAATTTAACCTAACTAGACTTAACCTAGCCTAATCTAACTTAACCTAATTTAACTAACCTAATCTAGCTTAACCCAGTTTAAACAAGGCTAATCTAACCTAACCTAATTTAACTAACCTAATCTAGCTTAACCCAGTTTAAACAAGGCTAATCTAACCTAACCTAATTTAACTAACCTAATCTAGCTTAACCCAGTTTAAACAAGGCTAATCTAACCTAACCTAATTTAACTAACCTAATCTAGCTTAACCCAGTTTAAACAAGGCTAATCTAACCTAACCTAATTTAACTAACCTAATCTAGCTTAACCAGTTTAAACAAGGCTAATCTAACCTAACCTAATTTAACTAACCTAATCTAGCTTAACCCAGTTTAAACAAGGCTAATCTAACCTAACCTAATTTAACTAACCTAATCTAGCTTAACTCAGTTTAAACAAGGCTAATCTAACCTAACCTAATTTAACTAACCTAATCTAGCACACCGAACGTGATAAACCCACTAAGAGTTTCAAGGGCTGGGTTGTGTACTATCCAAGAGTCCTTCAGCCTTCCCACAGAGTCAGTGCCACAGTAACTACTGCTGTCGCTGCCACAGAGGAATAGTTATGGTTTCTCTTATCAGTCACTCCAAAACCATAGAGTGTAACTTTTCTTCTGTGTCTTGCGACTCCGCTTAATAATCTGTGTCGGAGGTCAATTTAAATGGGGTGTTTTTATTGCATCTGTGGAGGATTGCTTAGTCCTAATGCTCATTATATGTAATTACAAAATTATAATCTATTTATTATGTAGGATTTGCTTTGTGTAAATCCCCGACGACTATCAATTTTTTTTTTTTTTTTTATTCAGTGTACATTTCCTGTCTCTATAATTTTTGTTGTGGCAACTGATGCTTTCACACACACACACACACACACACACACACACACACACACATATACACACTCTTGTTTTTCCTCATAAATATAAAAATAAAAATTTTATGATTCCAATTTAGAACATTTTTCACGAACCTCACAAAAAAATTACAATTAAGACACCCCTCCCACCCCATCCCTCCCCCTCACACCCGTTCCTCCCCCTCCCTCCCCTATCCCTCCCCCTCCCCCCCATCCCTGTCAATTACGAGTCCAAAACGTGATAATTATTTATTCCCGATTATGTTAATTAATCTTCTCGCCTCTTGATCCGACAATGTTCCTAATGACGTTTAAATTATCGAAGTTATCCACGATTACATTGTTATCAATTATAGCTTTTTATGCGTAATAACCATAATTTTTAAAGGAGTGGAGGGGTAAGCCAGCGGAAGGCCTCGGTCAGATGACCAAAAGCTCCAGCGGCGGGTCACCATATGACTAAGACCCGCGTCAGGAAACACTTGTCCTGTTTCCTGACAAACCCAACCTAACCTAACCTAACTAACCTAACCTAACCTAACCTAACCTAACCTAACCTAACCTTAATACATAATAAGGATGATGTGAACCATAATACCGTTGTGTCAACAATTCACAAATGACCCACAATACCGTAGCAACAACAATTAACAAAATAACGCCCACTCTGTGGGTTATTATATATTTTTTTTAAATTATCTTAGTTTAACCTGAATTGTTTGTAAATAAGCCATATTCTCCCTTTAATATTACAAGGAATTTTAACTTAAAAGACTTCACAGACTTCACAGAATTTTTCATCAGTCTTTTGGTTCTAAGATATAATTAAGGGTATCCAAAAACTTATTAGAAGACAGCTTCTATTTGAAGACTAACTAGAAACCAACTATTTGAAGAATAACTAGAAACCTTCTATATGAAGACCAATACGAAAAGAATGCACATTTGAAGTCCAGTTAGAAACCATCTATTTGAGGACCAACTAGAAACCATCTATTTGAGGACCAACTAGAAACCATCCATTTGAAGAACAATTAGAAACCACCTATTTGCAGACCAATTAGAAACCACTTGTTTGAATAAATTAAAATAAAATAAAAATCTGATTATAAAACCCAATTCAAAAATCTCTGCTAAGAACCAATTTGAGAACAACGACTCTACACGTCCTGGCGTTAAAAACTTCCTGCCATTTTACTGTCTTGTCAAAGGAAGCCATTTAGGTCAGTAAGGTCAGGTGCACTCTAGTACTTCCTCGGTAATAAAGAAAAAATCATTGAGGGAATCCTTACTGATATTTTTTTTTATCCCTCAGTCATTTTTTTCAGAATATCTCACAAAGTTATTATAAATAATAAATTAATAATAATAATAGTAATAATGTATGGGCTACTGGTGACACAAGCCATGAAGGCTGGGTTCACTAATGTCTAGACTACTGGTGACACAAGCCATGAAGGCTGGGTTCACTAATGTCTAGACTACTGGTGACACAAGCCATGAAGACTGGGTTTACTAATGTCTAGACTACTGGTGACACAAGCCATGAAGGCTGGGTTTACTAATGTCTAGACTACTGATGACACAAGCCATGAAGACTGGGTTCACTAATGTCTAGACTACTGGTGACACAAGCCATGAAGGCTGGGTTCACTAATGTCTAGACTACTGATGACACAAGCCATGAAGGCTGGGTTCACTAATGTCTAGACTACTGGTGACACAAGCCATGAAGACTGGGTTCACTAATGTCTAGACTACTGGTGACACAAGCCATGAAGGCTGGGTTTACTAATGTCTAGACTACTGATGACACAAGCCATGAAGACTGGGTTCACTAATGTCTAGACTACTGGTGACACAAGCCATGAAGGCTGGGTTCACTAATGTCTAGACTACTGGTGACACAAGCCATGAAGGCTGGGTTCACTAATGTCTAGACTACTGGTGACACAAGCCATGAAGACTGGGTTCACTAATGTCTAGACTACTGGTGACACAAGCCATGAAGGCTGGGTTTACTAATGTCTAGACTACTGATGACACAAGCCATGAAGACTGGGTTCACTAATGTCTAGACTACTGGTGACACAAGCCATGAAGACTGGGTTTACTAATGTCTAGACTACTGGTGACACAAGCCATGAAGACTGGGTTCACTAATGTCTAGACTACTGGTGACACAAGCCATGAAGACTGGGTTCACTAATGTCTAGACTACTGGTGACACAAGCCATGAAGGCTGGGTTCACTAATGTCTAGACTACTGGTGACACAAGCCATGAAGGCTGGGTTCACTAATGTCTAGACTACTGGTGACACAAGCAATGAAGGCTGGGTTCACTAATGTCTAGACTACTGGTGACACAAGCCATGAAGACTGGGTTCACTAATGTCTAGACTACTGGTGACACAAGCCATGAAGACTGGGTTCACTAATGTCTAGACTACTGGTGACACAAGCCATGAAGACTGGGTTCACTAATGTCTAGACTACTGGTGACACAAGCCATGAAGACTGGGTTCACTAATGTCTAGACTACTGGTGACACAAGCCATGAAGGCTGGGTTCACTAATGTCTAGACTACTGGTGACACAAGCCATGAAGACTGGGTTCACTAATGTCTAGACAACTGGTGTGTTGAGTTTTATCACTGGCACCAACAAGGTTATGTTTTGCATCTCACATTCATTATTGTGTGAGCTGGAAGGCGAGAGAACCAGGAGTCAATACTTGATGTTTGAAGCTTCAGCCTTGATGATGCTCCTTGAGAGAGACAGAGAGAGAGAGAGAGAGAGAGAAACAAAGACATAAACAGAAACAGAGATTAACTTATCATTATCATTATTTTCTGGTTTCTATCTAACTTTGCACGAGCAAAAACTAATTTCTTCCCCATTATTACCTCTTACCTCTAATTATATTTCCATTTTCTTCCTTATTTAAGTATAATACACACACTAATACAAGGCAATAGACAGTAAAGTAAGAGACTCAGCATATGGCAAGATTCTGGGAAAGGCTTTGGAAAGATTCAAGAAGACTTAATGTATACTGAACATCAAGATTTGCTCACTAAAACTCCGGGGTACAAAAGATAGCTAGCTGGCTCCGCCAATTGAAAAGCCTTTCGTTTTAACCGAGACACGCCAGTGGCTGGGGGAGGGAGGAGGGAGGCCGAGAAAGATATTTGTGTTCCTGGTGTGTTCCATGGTGTGTTCCCTGGTGTGTTCCATGGTGTGTTCCCTGGTGTGTTCCCTGGTGTGTTCCCTGGTGTGTTTCCTGTAGTGTGTTTGGGAGCCTCTAGATCGTAGCCACGAGAATGTTGAATGTTGTGATCGCAGGAACGAGAAGTACATACTGATGCTCTTACATGTTTACAAATACAGAAACATTCACACACACACACACACACACACACACACACACACACACACACACATACACACACGCACACACACACACATACACATGCAAAGGTTTGCGACAAGTTTAGTCCCAGAGCTAAAGGGAATGTCCTACGAAGAAAGGTTAAGGGAAATCGTCCTGACAACACTGGAGGACAGGTGGGTTAGGGGAGACATGATAACGACATACAAAATACTGCGAGGAATAGACAAGGTGGATAGAGACAGGATGTTCCAGAGAGGGGACACAGAAACAAGTGGCCACAATTGGAAGTTGAAGACTCAGATGAGTCAAAAGGATGTTACGAAGTATTTCTTCAGCCATATAGGTGTCAGGAAGTGGAATAGTCTAGCAAGTGATGTAGTGGAGGCAGGAACCATACATAGCTTTAAGACGAGGTATGATAAAGCTCATGGAGCAGGGAGAGAAGGGACCCAGTAGCGATCAGTAAAGAGGCGGGGCCAGGAGCTGAGTCTCGACCCCTGCAACCACAATTATCTGAGTACAATTAGGTGAGTACACACACACACACAGGATCCATACATAGCTTTAAGAAGAGGTGTGACGAGGCTCTTGGAGGAGGAAGAGAGTGGACCTAGCAGCGACCAATGAAGAGGCCGGGGCCAGGAGCTAAGACTCGACCCCTGCAACCACAAATAGGTGAGTACACACACACATGTAATGCTACTCAGTCTGATTACGTAACCTCATCTTCTCTAGCCTCCACAACCTCACCCTCCATCACCTCATCCTTTACCATCCTCCACTACCTCATCCTCCACGTATGAGCAGCAACTCGAGCATCTCCTCCGAACCTTAGGAAATTTAGAGTAAAAAATGTTAATGATTAGTTAAGACATAAGGACAGAAGCGTAACTCTCAAACATGAGGACTTTCTGGAAAAGTGAGATATTTTATGGAGTTGTAATAGACTGGTTCTTTTTAGGCAATATTGTCTGTTACTGAGGGAAGATGTAAGAAAAGTTTTAAACAGAAAGTCTCGCTTTAAGACAAAGTTTCTCTTGAAGGCATGAAGTTATTTTTTCCCTTTAATACGGCAAATTTATTTTAAGACGGAATTTTCTTCTATAAGACGGAGAGAGCTTTCTTAGACGGAATTTTTTTTTCTTTAAGATGGATAATTTCTCTCTGGGACGAAAAGCTTTTCTCCAAAAGGGAATGTTTTTAAGAGTACTTTATTTAAGATAGTAAGTTTTCTATACGACGGAAAGTTTACAATAAGAGGGCAAGTTTTCCTTTAAGATGGCAGGTTAGGATTTGGGTTGTTTGTCCTCAGAGAACGTAAGAACCGTCTCATTTTAGAAGATATAAATGATGGAACTTACGTAATTGTGTGTGTGTGTGTGTGTATTCACCTAACTGTACTCACCTAATTGTGGTTGAAGGGGTCGAGCCACAGTTCCTGGCCCCGCCTCTTCATTGGTTGCTACTAGGTCACTCTCCCTGCTCCATGAGCTTTATCATATCTCGTCTTAAAGCTATGTATGGTACCTGCCTCCACTACATCACTCTCCAGACTATTCCACTTCCTGACAACTCTGTGACTGAAGAAATACTTCCTAACATCCCTGTGATTCATTTGAATCTTCAACTTCCAACTGTGACCCCTTGTTGCTGTGTCCCATCTCTGGAACATCCTGTCTCTGTCCACCTTGTCGATTCCTCTCATTATTGTCGTTATCATATTAACCCTATCTCTCCTGTCCTCCAGTGTCATCAGGTCGATTTCCCTTAACCTCTCCTTGTGGGACATACCCCTTACCTCCGGGACTAGTCTTGTTGCAGACCTCTGCACTTTTTCAAATTTCCTGACGTGTTAGGCCAGGTGTAAGTTTCAAACTGGTGCTGCATACTCCAGTATGGGCCTGACGTACACAGTGTACAGGGTCCTGAACGATTCCTTACTGAGATATCGGAATGCTATTCTCAGGTTTGCCAGACGCCCGTATGCTGCAGCAGTTATTTGGTTGATGTGCGCCTCAGATGTGCTCGGTATTATACTTACCCCAGGATCCTTTTCCTTGAATGAGGATTGTAGTCTTTGGCCCCTAGACTATACTCTGTCTGCGGTCTTCTTTGCCCTTCCCCAATATTATGACTTTGCACTTGGTGGGGTTGAACTTCAGGAACCAGTTTCTGGACCAGTCCTGCAGCCTATCCAGATCCCTTTGTAGTGTGTATGTGTGTGTGTGTGTGTGTGTGTGTGTGTGTTAGTTACCATTTTGTCCTAGGCACATGTCAATTAGACACTAGGCCTGTTGTATATATGTGTGTGTGTATGTGTATGTAAGGAAACACTTCGAAATGTTTTTGCCCCACCGGGAATTGAACCCGGCCCCTCCGTGCGTGAAGCAAGAGCTTTACCCACTAGGCCACCGGGGGCGTGTGTGTGTGTGTGTGTGTGTGTGTGTGTGTGTGTGTATAATATATATATATATATATATATATATATATATATACAGTACATGAGGTGTGAGAGATACATGTCTAGTACATATTGTTACAAGTTTGTCACTGATTATAATGCGAAAATCTCATCCAGCTCCTCCGAGCTGGGGCGCGTGCCCAGAATACAGCATGCATTACCCCTCTGAACAGCAGCGCTGAGTCGCTGGAACAGAAAACTAGCTGCCCTGGGATCCCTAGTTATCCTGTTGAGTCTTTTGCCCAGCTCCTTGAGGAACTTAGATGCACTCTTTCCCCATGAGCCAAGGGTCTCTGAGCCTATGGGAACAAACATATAATGATGGGCAAGTTCTCCATATTTTCTCGACTTTTGGGACTCCCTGAAGGTGGCAGCTGCCCCTCCTTCCTCCCTGGTGTATTGGAGACAGGTATCAGCTGCTAGTTTATTGGTCACCCATATCCATACCATAGACGGTGGTAGCTAATTTACCGGGCACCACATATTAATCCTGAGGACGGTAGCAGCTAGTTTATTGTGTACCTTACATACATCCACTGAGCGGAAACTAGTTGATATCTGTCTACCCAGCATCCTCACTGTGGAGGCAGCACATAAGGGCCTACCAACTAAGCCCTAAAGCACTTAGGAAGGATGTATACTTGGGTATACTCTTTTCACAAGTTTCTGGTACAATTGTTTGTGTTACAAGGAAGTTTCTCTTACCTTGTTTGTTTCTGAGAGAAGGCTGGGTCAGCGTCTTGTAGACAACTGCAGGAGATGTCCGTAACACCTATCTTCATAGATGAAGAATCGAAAATGCACTTTGTGTAAGGCTTGAGGGATGCTTCATCCTGGCAAAGCTCTACACAGAGCGAAAAGCTTTCCCAACAGAAGGCTTTTTCTTTGCAAGTTTAGTCTCTATCTTCTTATCAATACTACGTTGTTTCACCCACTGGCGTCTCTGCTGTCTGCTACCAGAGGAGTGTTGATGTAAAACCCACTTAGCATTGAAGGTAATGCGTACTGACCAGTGTCCACTAGTAAGGTCTTAGTTATTTTTAAGATCTCTGTGACCTTCACATAAGAATATAATAAAATAAATAAATATAATATAGTGCGAAGGGTATCTCTTTCCCTCCCTTCCCCTCTCACACCTTCCCTCTCACCCCTTCCTTTCTTCCTCTCACCCCTTCCAATCTCTCTTTCTCTCACCCCTTTCCATTACTCAAGCCATCCTTTCTTCCTCATATCCTTTCCCCTCATCCTGATGAGAACTTTCTCATTCCTACAACTTGGACAACAGAAACTTAACCCTAATTTTCTAACCTATCCTCACTCACACACACACACACACACACACACACACACACACACACACACACGGAGCATGCCGTCAGATCAGTTACAGTTAATGCAGTACAAGGAATTGTTCAACGCTGCTAAACATTGTTCAACGTTGTTCAACGAGGCTTAAGGTTTGTCCTGCCCGCTGTTGTGGTCTGCCTGGCTCCCAGGCGATTTTGTAAACACGTTATACGAAGCTGCGAGATTAGTGTGTGTGTGTGTGTGTGTACTTCTCCTATTTGTGGGTGGTTGCAGGAGTCGAGACTCAGCTCCTGGCCCCGCCTCTTCACTGATCGCTACTAGGTCCTCTGTGTGTGTGTATGTGTTTTCTATGAGTGTGTGTATATGTTTGTGTGGGTGCATATGTATGTTGTGTGTATATGTATGAAACAGAGAGAGAGAGAGAGAGAGAGAGAGAGAGAGAGAAGAGAGAGAGAGAGAGAGAGAGAGAGAGAGAGAGAGAGAGAGAGAGAGAGAGAGAGAGAGAGAGAGAGAGAGAGAGAGAAAGAGAGAGAGAGACGGTAATCTCATGTAAACCATGTGGCAAAGACCTAAACCCATATGGACTCGCAAAACAAAAGGAGGAAAAACGGGATTATTATCAGGTATGATCCATCCGAAAAGTCAGCTCATATTACATGGATCAAGAGCCCTTTTCCAGCAAGGAAGATCTACAACACTGAACTTTTACCAGATTAAGTTCTAAAATTAAAATTGTCACAGATTAAGCTGTGAAATATTGAACTTGTCACAGTTCTAAATCATTGAACTTATTATAAATTAAGTTAGAGCTAAAATTAACTCGTCACAAACTTAAGTTCTAAAATATTGACGTTCCAAAACACTAAACTTTAGTTGCAAAGTTCCAAAATTATTGAACCTATCACAAACGTAGCTCTAAAATGTTGAACTTGACACAAAGCTTCAAACGACTAAAACTATCACAAATTTATTTCCAAAACGTTGAAGTTAACATAAACTTAAGCTCCAAAACGCTAAACTTATAAAAAAATTCTTCCTGCGCTCTAAACCCAAAATAATGGTGCTTAATGCTGAAGCAAAGTTCCTATCATAATCCAGTAGAACTTTAGAGCATCTAGTAGAACTTAAGAGTATTCAGTAGAACTTAAGAGTATTCAGTAGAACTTGAGAGAATCCAGAAGAACTTGAGAGTATTCAGTAGAACTTGAGAGTATTCAGTAGAACTTGAGAGTATCCAGTAGAACTTGAGAGCATCCAGTAGAACTTTAGAGCATCTAGTAGAACTTGAGAGTATTCAGTAGAACTTGAGAATATCCAGTAGAACTTGAGAGTATCCAGTAGAACTTGAGAGTATTCAGTAAAACCTGAGAGCATCGAGTAGAACTTTAGAGCACCTAATACAACTTGAGAGTATCTAGTAGAACTTGAGAGTATTCAGTAGAACTTGAAAGTATCCAGTAGAACTTGAGAGTATTCAGTAGAACTTGAGAGTATTCAATAGAACCTGAGAGCATCAAGCCGAACTTTAGAGCATCTAATAGAATTTGAGAGTATCTAGTAGAACTTGAGAGTATTCAGTAGAACTTGAGAGTATCCAATAGAACTTGAGAGTATTCAGTAGAACTTGAGAGCATCCATTAGAATTTGAGAGCATCCAGTAGAACTTAAGAGCATCCATTAGAAGTTGAGAGCATCCAGTAGAACTTGAGAGCATTCAGTAGAACTTGAGAACATCCAGTAGAACTTGAGAGCATCCAGTAGAACTTGAGAGCATCCAGTAGAACTTGAGAGCATCCAGTAGAACTTGAAAGCATCCAGTAGAACTTGAGAGCATCCAGTAGAACTTGAGAGCATCCAGTAGAACTTGAGAGCATCCAGTAGAACTTAAAAACATCCACTAGAACTTGAGGGTATCAAGCAGAACTTGAAGAACACACTTACACGTTATCTACCTTCTGAACACAGTTCAAAATGACTACTTTCAAAGCAAGATTAAGATAATCAAAGCAAGATTAAGATAACTCTCAGGGTTTTTTTTTTAATCCTCGCTAAGTAGAATTTTGTTCTTGTTTGCTTTACGTCTCCGCCTCTCTCTTCGAGTCTTGGTAAATAAATACTGAATGAAAACAGACCGATTCCCTTAAGTGAAGTGAGCGTTTCTCTGTGCGATAGTGTGTCAGTCTTGTGTGTCACGATTGACACACTGTGTCACGATTGACACACTGTGTAAGGATTAACACACTGTGTAAGGATTAACACACTGTGTAAGGATTAACACACTGTGTAAGGATTAACATACAGAGGATTAAAGAATAAAAAGGCACAATACCGTGACTGGAACACAAAGGATACAAAGGATTATCACTGTGTTTGCAAAATTATGAATCTGCTACACTCTGAGGCGAACCAGCTGTGAAGGTATACTCAGTATGTATCCAAAGAAGTGTACTTATCATTTACTCAAACAAGGGTGCGTATCTACCCACACAAATGTACTTATGTACTCAAACAAGTGTACTTAACATGTAGCCAGGCAGAGTGTACTTTACAAGGCGAGTCTGGCAAGGCAGTAAATAAATATGCTTGAGTAATATCAAGATGAGAGACTGCTATATGAAGCGGTAATTAATCCCCTTAATTGAGGAGTGCAGGAGCGATATATCCAGCCAAGTAATTGGTCCAGGTTAATGAGAGTTTAACAGACTCTTGCTTAATGGTGCTGCCGCCTACGCAGGAGGGGTAATTAATGGCCCAAGTTGCTTACAACTGAGAAAACAGCCATTTATGATGATTCATCTTACGAGTCTATTTTCTTTTCGTAAAGTAACTGTAGATACGAATTTAATTTCTGGCAGAGTTTTCGGGTGTCTTCAGGTCCCTTCCGTGAGCAGCGGGATTTACGGGAAATCGTGTCGGGAAAAAACTTGTTTTTATCGTTTTTTCCTAGGCAATATTTGGTTATGTGATTAAGGCATATTGATTGCACGAGGATCATTAAAGATCGTAACTGACCTGTACACTAAAACTCAAGATTACTTTATTTCCTTAAAACAGGAATTCTGTTAAACCAAGTGTGTACACATTGAGATATAAACACCTCTTAGTGTATATAGAGTAAGAGATACGAGCCTCACATCAAGGTATTAAATACAGTGAGAGATACTTGCCTTTTGATATATACAATGAGATACATACGTCTCGGTGTACAGTGAGATATATACACCAGTCGGTGTATAAACATAGTGATACACACAATGTATATGTCTTTCACTAAGAAACTCGTGATTCAGAGAAATATTTCAATAAGTATTATTACATGTTTTTTTATATGAAAAAGTGACAAGTGACCTCTCTGAATATCATCTCCAACGTAGCCTGGTAAACAAGGTCACAGTGACCTCTCTGAATATCATCTCCAACGTAGCCTGGTAAAACAAGGTCACAGTGACCTCTCTGAATATCATCTCCAACGTAGCCTGGTAAAACAAGGTCACAGTGACATCTCATGCACAGCAGCTCCCGTAGCGCTGTGCCAGTGCTGCTTTAGGCTGTGTTTACTGTGCAAATATGAGGTCTTGTATTAATGCACACATTAAGGAGGTAGCACAAGGCTCCCCCACCCCCCAGTATGTTGGGGAAGGAGGGGAAGAGACTGTGGAAGTGATACATGTCCCCCAGTTTAACCCCTAGGGAAGGACGGAAGCTGGTGGACCCACGAACGGAAGGATGCAAGGACAGACGGAGGGCCAGGTGGCACCCACACCCACTGGAAGAGTGCCACCTGGCGGACTCTTACAGGTGAATTTCTCTCACTCTTGTGTGGAGAATAAAGCCTCTGGTATGTATAAATGTAGGATATATATGTATGTATGTATATATATATATATATATATATATATATATATATATATATATATATATATATATATATATATATATATATATATATATATATATATATATATATATATATATATATATGTGTGTGTGTGTGAACATAGCAGTCGTCTCCCGCCGAGGTAGGGCGACCCAAGAAAGAGGAAACACATTCACCGTCATTTATTTGATCACTGTCTTGATAGAAGCGAGTTAACATCACACCTCAAATGACCCCCCGAACTGCAACACCCCCACTCCTTCAGAGTGCAGGCACTGTACTCTCCACTTCCAGGACTCAAGTCCAGCTGACCGATATCCTTCACTTCCTTCATGTTATCCTGCTCACACTCCACCAGCACGCCAGTCATAAAAAAAAAAAATAACACTTCTCTGAGTTACCTTCTAATTTCTTAATAGTTCTTGTTCATGTAATGTTTACTTTCATGTCCACGGGGAAAGGTGACAGAATTCTTTCTCAGTAAGCAACGTGTGTAGTAAAAGGCCACTAAAACACAGGGGGGCAAGAGGATAGTGACCCCTTCCCTGCTCAAATTATAAAACGAATATATATATATATATATATATATATATATATATATATATATATATATTAAACTGGTGATATACAGTCTGGGAGAGTACACGACATCCCAGCAAATGGTACACAATTAATGGCACTAAAAACTCGATACGCTAAACTAACTGGAGTAATGAGTTGAATTAGCAAGTAAGCTGAGCCTCCCATCATAAGGCTTATGAATTATGAACATATGTTTGCAACTCACGAAAAACAAGCCGGTAATAAATGGACTGGCGTAATGAACGAGGACGTAGCGGGCTAAACGCGTCCTTATTCCAGAGTGCTGAAGGGCCGATAATCGAGTGAATCACACGGGAGTGGGTGGGAGAGAGGGCCAGGCTTCAGCACGGCTCGTGCCCACCAGGGCTATAATAACCCTTGAACACGGGGTCGCCTAGGGTCAGTTTAGGGCGGTACGGATCGCGTAATGGACTGAAATTGCTGACCCCGCACGAGGAGATGGAAAATACTCAACTTGTAAATGTGCTTTGGTAAGTTATGTGTGCGTCTCCGTGAGTATCTTGCCCTGGGAGGCCAGCATGAATATGTTGCCCCACACTGACGAGGGTCGTCTCTCATTCCCCAGGTGATGTATTCTCAACTCTCACTGTGGCGCATCTCTGCAAAATAACCTTCCATGGAATGTATACTCACTCGGTGTCTCAGTATGTTTGTATGATGTATTCTGTACCAGGACCTCAGTGGTGTAGTAATCTTGCTGGATTTATTCTATTCTTGGTATTTTCTTATAGGACAGTGTTTTCAGATGGAACGCTACAGTGCTGAGGAGCCCCGACACTCCTCTCTCTCTCTCTCTCTCTCTCTCTCTCTCTCTCTCTCTCTCTCTCTCTCTCTCTCTCCCCTCTCTCTCTCTCTCTCTCTCTCTCTCTCTCTCTCTCTCTCTCTCTCTCTCTCTCTCTCTCTCTCTCTCTCTCTCTCTCTCTCTCTCTCTCTCTCTCTCTCTCTCTCTCTCTCTCTCTCTCTCTCTCTCTCTCTCTCTCTCTCTCTCTCTCTCTCTATCTCTCTCGACTTTAATCGTGTATTCATGTGATGCTGTTGAATGTTTTCGGCCTATAATTTGCATACCAAATCATCCCCAAATGATTCATACGTCTGCTCTCCCGACTTTGCAATCTCTCCCTCGAGAGAGAGAGAGAGAGAGAGAGAGAGAAAGAGAGAGAGAGAGAGAGAGAGTCTGTTCATCTATTGCTACTAAGACTGTGGTTAGTCTGGCGCTTTGATGTCTGGTTATCAATATCGTTAATTCCTACAATGACAACAATAATACCACTAACAATAATAATTTCATCACCACACACGCCAACTGGCACATGGCACTTCATGGCAGATGGCAGTTCATGGCAGATAACAGTTCATGGCAGTTCGTGAGGAGATGCAGATGGCAGAATACAGTCAACACAATGCTATATGTTCAAGGAAGTCTATCTATTGTTATCTCGAGGACTATTTACTATTATCATATGCTAGAGAAAAGGAGAGTAGAGTGGTTTAGATGAGCTAGTCTGTTTTGTTTGTGTGTTTAGATAGTACTCATCTTTCTAACTATCCATTGCTTACCAGCATGCTTCTTGGCACAACAGAACTATCAAACTACTAATTCATGTGAATACTCGTCCTTTGTGGAAGTACCTGGAGTATATGGAGTACACCGGAATACATGGGATAGATAGATACTAGATATATATCATATATCGAGGCTATCTTCTAAGAAGGACCATCTTGCTGCCTCTGCTTGTGTCCAGGTAGAAATGAGGTTAGGATAGTAAGGTAGAGAGTACTATCTTCATTCCCTCCGTCCAAATAGTTTGATAAAGTGGGGGAAGATAGTTACTGCAACTGCTGTTCTTACCACTACTACTACTAATAGTACTACTGATACTATCAAACAGTAGTCCAGGGTAGTCCACACACTGGCATTTAGAATTCCAGTAACCACAGGCAGCCCATGGCTGATTCTGATCTTGTCAAAGCGCTTTGTACAACCGAGCCTTAAAGAGACTGCCTTCTTTATGTAAACAAATCCTGAGCTACTGTGTTAATTGACTCCTGAAAAAATAAAATATATATCCCCCCCACATTTGCGTTGCATCTCTCGCCTCGGAGTTTCACGTTTCGAGTCTTCCTTTCTTTCTTTCTTCCTTCCTTCCTTCCTTCCTTCCTTCCTTCCTTCCTTCCTTCTTTCCTTCCCTCCTTCTTATCTTTCTTCCTTTTTTCCTTCCCTTTTTAATCTCCCTTGAGATGTACTCTTTTATTATAGAATAATTATAATTAGAGAGAGAGAGATAAATAGAGAAGGAAATAGAAATAGATAACGAGATAGATAGATAGATAGATAGAGAGAGAGAAAGAGAGAGAGAGAGAGAGAGAGAGAGAGAGAGAGAGAGAGAGAGAGAGAGAGAGAGAGAGAGAGAGAGAAAGACATCTATTGATCTTTAGCCTCATTTTCAACTTTCTAGTCCCTATTATCCCTTTTCTCCTCTCCACTTTTTTCCTTTACCTCCTTCACACTCTTCGTTTCCGCACTTCTCCTTTCCATGTCTTTCATTTCTCCGTGTCTTTCAATTCTCCTTCACTTCCTTCCCTTTCCCCCTATTTCTCTTCCTTTATCTCTCCTCCACATTTCTCTTGTATCAGTTCCATTCCTTCGTTTTCCTACCCATTGTTTACGTTCTCCAATTTCTATTCCCCCATTTCCCTTAACCTTCTTCCATTTCCCAATTTTTCTTTCCAAATTTTCATTTTAAAATTTCTCTCTCCCACTTCTCCTCTCCCATTTCTATTCCCCCATTTATTTTTTAATCATATATCTCACAATTTTATTACCCCAATTTATTCTAATTTATTCCCCCATATATAACAATCGCCAGTTTTTTATATCCATCCATTTTCCTTATTACAATTGATCAGTGACAAGAAAAACAATTCCATTAAAATAAATTTCTCTAATAAAGTAAAATAAATATTGATCCGATGGCTTTATTTATTCATTATTATTTTTTTTTAGTTTAAATTTTGTTTAGCTCAACTTTTCGTATATATAAATATATATATATATATATATATATATATATATATATATATATATATATATATATATATATATATATATATATATATAACGTGATGTATATAAAATGTAAGGAGAAGATATTTTTAATGTTGACGAAGGGGAGAGAGAGAGGAGACGGAGAGGGAAGGGTGTAACGAAAGAGGGGTATAGTGAGAGTGGGGTGGAGAGAGTGAGTGACAGAGAAGGTTGTAATGACGGAGGGATGGAGAAATGGAAGGATGGAAGGAAGAAGGAGGTGAAAGGAGGCGGGGAACGGTGGAAATATATCATGGGGAATTGAAGAAAACCCAGAATCACATGAGAAGTAAAGAAAACTGGTTGTTGTTGTTGTGGTTGTTGTGGTTGTTGTTGTTGTGGTTGTTGTTGTTGTTGTAATTGTTCTGGTGGTGGTGTTGGTGTTGTGGTAGTGGTGGTGGTGATGGTGGTGGTGCTGGTTGTTTTTGTGGTTGTGGTGGTAGTGGTGGTGGTGGTGGTTGTGGTAATAGTGGTAGAGGTGTTATGAGGATACTTACACCAGTCCACAGCTCACTGCTCTTCTTCCCCACTCCAGTAATGGTAATGGTGCCATGGATAACAGGAGAGCCACAGGCAGTGCCTGGCACTCCAGGGAAGAGAAAGAGTGGTGGGGCAAAGGGAACATACCTGTGACCTGTTTCACAGCTATTCCTGCTCTTGTAGCCCGGACCTGGGCTAGGCTTATTTGGTGTCTGCCTGATGATCCAGGCTGTTGCTGCTGGTGGCCCGTTGGCCCACATATCCATCACAGCCTGGTTGATGAGCACTTGGCCGAGGTACTTGTTCTGACAGTGTTTCCTGATATCTTCCGGTAGAAGAGTGTGGGACCAAGAATGTTGATACGGTGTTCTCTTATTTTCAACGCGGCGCTCCTACTTTTCACTGGGTTTATCTTCATCTCATAAGACAGAGCAGCTTACGACGACTTTTGGTCCGACTTGGACCATTTACAAAGTCCCACTGTGACTTTAGATCATTTACAAAGTCACACTGTGACTTTAGATCATTTACAAAGTCATGTGGGGGTTATATGTGTTTTATCATGTTTCTCTCTTTCCTCTGCTCCAGAGAGCACGTATTAAACACGTTTAGGAGTTACCAGTGTAGAATAAATGTTGTAACCAGAGTTTACAACCAAACTCTCTCTCTCCCACGAAGGAATTCGTGTGCAGCAATGACATTACCTCACGAATACTACTTAACATCATCGTAGCAAGAGAATCGGAACTCACTCAGATCACACTCGTCTTAATTCTCACTCTCCCTGCGTCTTAATTCTCACTCTCACTGCTTCTTAATTCTCACTCTCACTGCTTCTTAATTCTCACTCTCCCTGCGTCTTAATTCTCACTCTCACTGCTTCTTAATTCTCACTCTCTCTGCGTCTTAATTCTTACTCTCCCTACGTCTTAATTCTGCCCTATACGTAGGAAATAATAAAAAAATTATCTTTGGCAATTTAGATTTTTTGGGGGTCCAATAAACGCTTATTTGCAACGTGTTTTTTTTTTTAATTTATATTCTATGGTTGAAATTTGCGAAATTTTGTGCATTAGTCAAGATTTAATAAATATTGGGGAGGTGAATTTTTAAATAGTATTGTTTAAAATAATAATAATAATAATAATAATAATAATAATAATAATAATAATAATAATAATAATAATAATAATAATATTTTTGGAAAATTATATGAAAAAGCATGGATTTATACTGATAAAAATATAATAATATAATAATAATGATAATAAAGATAATACCAATAATAATTAAAATAATAATAATAATAATAAAGATAATGCCAATAATAATTAAAATAATAATAGTAAAGATAATACCAATAATAATTAAAATAATAATAATAATAATAAAAGAGCAGTGACCTCAGACGATAAGGTTTTGGGAGAAGTTAAGTGAGTTAGGATCCAAACTTCTTTCTTCTCTTTGGACGATAATTAAGTTAAGTAGTGTGTGTATTACTGACAAGGTGAAACCTGACTCTCTCTCTCTCTCTCTCTCTCTCTCTCTCTCTCTCTCTCTCTCTCTCTCTCTCTCTCTCTCTCTCTCTCTCTCTCTCTCTCTCTCTCTCTCTCTCTGGTGCATTGGTCTCTCTCGTTTCCAGAAGGAAATCACTGACAGGGGTCATATACAGACCTTTACTTCTTTTTCCTCTTGTCCTCTTCTTCTTCCTCCCTCCCTTTTCTATCTCTTGCCCTCTTCTTCTTGCCCTTTTCTTCTTCCTCTTGCCCTCTTCCGCCTGAACTTTATTCCACCTATCTTTCCCCCACCTGCAATATTCCTCCTCCTCCTCTTCCTCCTCCTCCTCCTCTTCCTCCTCCTCCTCCTCCTCTTCCTCCTCCTACTCTTCCTCCTCCTCCTCCTCTTCCTCCTCCTCCTCCTCCTCTCTTTTCCATAATGAATAAGAAAAGACCCTTATCGTTTCTTTCCCATTCTCAATTGCCCTCAGAGAAAAAGATTTGGTAAAAAATTGGGCAATAGTCTCCCTCCTCCCCCTCATAACCCAAATATATAAGGAGAATATCTCATCTTCCATCTCGTTGCATTGTAATGTGTTAAGTTTGTAAGAAGAGTAGGGGAGTGTACCCCTGGTTGTGACCCAGCATGGGTGGGTACTAACAGTAGGGGGAGTGGTGAGTATACCCCTGGTTGTGACCCAGGATGGATGGGTACTGACAGTATGGGGAGTATACCCCTGGTTGTGACCCAGCATGGGTGGGTACTAACAGTAGGGGGAGTGGGGAGTATATCCCTTGTTGTGACCCAGGATGGGTGGGTACTAACAGTAGGGGGAGTGGGGAGTGTACCCCTGGTTGTGACCCAGCATGGGTGGGTTCTAATAGTAGGGGGAGTGGGGAGTGTACCCCTGGTTGTGACCCAGGATGGGTGGGTACTGACAGTATGGGGAGTATACCCCTGGTTGTGACCCAGCATGGGTGGGTACTAACAGTAGGGGGAGTGGGGAGTGTACCCCTGGTTGTGACCCAGGATGGGTGGGTACTAACAGTAGGGGAATGGGGAGTATACCCTTGGTTGTGACCCAACATGGGTGGGTACTAACAGTAGGGGGAGTGGGGAGTATATCCCTTGTTGTGACCCAGGATGGGTGGGTACTAACAGTAGGGGGAGTTGTGAGTGTACCCCTGGTTATGACCCAGGATGGGTGGGTACTAACAGTAAGGGAAGTGGGGAGTATACCCCTGGTTGTGACCCAGGATGGGTGGGTACTAACAGTAAGGGAAGTGGGGAGTATACCCCTGGTTGTGACCCAGGATGGGTGGGTACTAACAGTAAGGGGAGTGGGGAGGGTACCACTTTGTGGGTGGATAAAAGATTTCTTGGGAAGGCAACATACTGAGTACTTATTTGCTCCCCGTCATGTACAAGAGTTGGAATCTCTCTCTCTCTCTCTCTCTCTCTCTCTCTCTCTCTCTCTCTCTCTCTCTCTCTCCTCTTCTCTCTCTCCTCTCTCTCTCTCTCTCTCTCTCTCTCTCCTCTCTTCCATCATATACTGGATAACAATGGTTCACTCTCCATCTTCCCTCCTCTCCCATCTCCCTCTCTCCCATCTCCCTCTCTCCCATCTCCCTCTCTCCCATCTCCCTCTCTCCCATCTCCCTCTCTCCCATCTCCCTCTCTCCCATCTCCCTCTCTCCCATCTCCCTCTCTTCCCTCTCTCTTTTACTCCATTCCTTCTTATGAGAGGACACACACTTGAGGTGGGTCTCCTCAAGCACTCTTCCTCAACACACTGCTGAAGACCAGGAGAGACAGTGTAATCAGGATAATGGAGAAAAGAGACACCAGACACGTTACGAGGTAACCAAGGAAGTACTGCCTTGCTTGAGGAAGTAGAATGAACTTTAGGCGTTTGCTGGAGCTAAACTGCATGACACAGTCTTAAGAGTGGGTATGACACAAGGGTCAGTTATGGAGGTTGGCGGAGCCTTAAGAGGCGGGGCCAGGAGCTGAGACTCGATATTCTCCCGGCAAACGTATATCGATAAGTACACACACACACACACACACACATACGATAAAGCTCAAGGAGCAGTGACCAGAGAAGAGCCGGAGCCAGGAAGTGTGACTCGACCCCTGCAACTACAAATAGGTGAGTATACACACTCACACACACACACACACACACACACACACACACACATAAAGACGGGACTGCGATGGATCAAGGAATACTTAACAGGAAGAAAACAAAGAGGGATTCTTTAGAAAAGGTATTAGAATGGGCGCCTGTGTCGAGTGGGGTTCCACAAGAATTGGTACTACGACCCGTACTACTTCTTCTGGATGTGCATGACTTGACAGGAGGTATAGAGTCAGACGTATCCTTGTTTGCAGATGAAACTAATGAGAGTACAAACAGGTGAGGACTTGGAAAGACTTCCATTGGACATGGAAGAGACTGCAGATCTGGTCGGAAAAGTAGCTACTGGAATTTAACCCCCAAAAGTGCAAAGATGTTATAAAGACTAGGGATAAACAAAGAAGACCTTTAACTAAGTACAGGTTCGGGGGTGCAGATATTACAAACCTCACTCAGAGTGAAGGATCTTGGAGTGGACATTGTGCCGAGCATATCACCTAAGGCACTCATCAACCGAATAACTTATGCAACAAATGAGCGTCTAACAAATCTGAGATTAACTTTCAGGACACTAAGCAAGGAGTCAGTCACCAGACTATACGACATATGTTAGACACATTTCTTTAGCTTTTAGAGTGGTCAGGAAGTGGAATGCTCTGGGCATTAGAGTGGAAGAGGCAGGATACATTTATACAATGTTGGAGGCTTCCCTAGACGTCTGAGAGGCTTCCCTAGACGTCTGAGAGGCTTCCCTAGACGTCTGAGAGGCTTCACTAGACGTCTGAATGAACCATCTTCAGAACTTGAACTTGCATCCTGAGTGATAGAATATGAGGGGTCAACATAGCTTTTGCTCCCAATGTGAAACTAATGTATAAAAAAAAGTGTTTCATTGCGCTGTTATTGTATCCCGCTTTGTTAAATAAATAAAAAAGCCTTGTGTGTAAATAAAGAGAAAACAATGATGCAATTGTACATCCTCACAGCAAGGGATTGTGATAATTATTCTCCGCTTGTATTTGGGAGTAATTATTACAATCGTTTATCTCTCGATATAAGAGAAGTTCCAAACGTGAGTGGATGGTGAGGCCGAGAGAGAGAGGGAGAGAGAGAGAGAGAGAGAGAGAGAGAGAGGAGGAGGAGCAGGGAGGAGAATGTCCTCCCCAGCAGGAGAGGACAATAGCAAGCAGGGTAGTTTCTTTCCTGTGGATACATTGTACTCCCCTCGCTCCATCATTTCCCTCTGTGTAAATGTTCAGATATTTGCCGAAATATTAATGTTCTTATTGTAGTGGAAAATGTATTATTGTGTCGTGTATATACTTGTTTCTGGGAGGCTGAGGCAACACACGCTGTGATGCTGAGGTAACACACACGCTGTGATGCTGAGGTAACACGCGCTGTGATGCTGAGGTAACACACGCTGTGATGCTGAGGTAACACACGCTGTGATGCTGAGGTAACACACGCTGTGATGCTGAGGTAACACACGCTGTGATGCTGAGGTAACACACGCTGTGATGCTGAGGTAACACGCGCTGTGATGCTGAGGTAACACACGCGCTGTGATGCTGAGGTAACACACGCTGTGATGCTGAGGTAACACACGCTGTGATGCTGAGGTAACACACGCGCTGTGATGCTGAGGTAACACACGCGCTGTGATGCTGAGGTAACACACGCGCTGTGATGCTGAGGTAACACACACTGTGATGCTGAGGTAACACACACTGTGATGCTGAGGTAACACACGCTGTGATGCTGAGGTAACACACGCTGTGATGCTGAGGTAACACACGCTGTGATGCTGAGGTAACACACGCTGTGATGCTGAGGTAACACACACTTTGATGCTGAGGTAACACACGCTGTGATGCTGAGGTAACACACACTGTGATGCTGAGGTAACACACGCTGTGATGCTGAGGTAACACACGCTGTGATGCTGAGGTAACACACACTGTGATACTGAGACAACACACACTGTGATGCTGAGGCAACACACACTGTGATGCTGAGACAACACACATACTGTGATGCTGAGACAACACACACACTGTGATGCTGAGGCAACACACACTGTGATGCTGAGGCAACACACACTGTGATGCTGAGACAACACACACTGTGATGCTGAGACAACACACACTGTGATGCTGAGGCAACGCACACTGTGATGCTGAGGCAACACACACTGTGATGCTGAGGCAACACACACTGTGATGCTGAGACAACACACACTGTGATGCTGAGACAACACACACTGTGATGCTGAGACAACACACACTGTGATGCTGAGGCAACACACACTGTGATGCTGAGACAACACACACTGTGATGCTGAGGCAACACACACTGTGATGCTGAGACAACACTCACTGTGATGCTGAGACAACACACACTGTGATGCTGAGACAACACACACTGTGATGCTGAGACAACACACACTGTGATGCTGAGACAACACACACTGTGATGCTGAGGCAACACACACACTGTGATGCTGAGGCAACACACACTGTGATGCTGAGACAACACACACTGTGATGCTGAGGCAACACACACTGTGATGCTGAGGCAACACACACTGTGATGCTGAGGCAACACACACTGTGATACTGAGGCAACACACACTGTTATGCTGAGACAACACACACACTGTGATGCTGAGGCAACACACACACTGTGATGCTGAGGCAACACACACACTGTGATGCTGAGGCAACACACACACTGTGATGCTGAGGCAACACACTGTGATGCTGAGGCAACACACACACTGTGATGCTGAGGCAACACACTGTGATGCTGAGGCAACACACACACTGTGATGCTGAGGCAACACAAACACTGTGATGCTGAGGCAACACACACTGTGATGCTGAGACAACACACACTGTGATGCTGAGACAACACACACACTGTGATGCTGAGGCAACACAAACACTGTGATGCTGAGGCAACACACACTGTGATGCTGAGACAACACACACACTGTGATGCTGAGGCAACACAAACACTGTGATGCTGAGGCAACACACACACACTGTGATGCTGAGGCAACACACACACTGTGATGCTGAGGCAACACACACACTGTGATGCTGAGGCAACACACACACTGTGATGCTGAGGCAACACACACACAGTGATGCTGAGGCAACACACACACTGTGATGCTGAGGCAACACACACACTGTGATGCTGAGGCAACACAAACACTGTGATGCTGAGGCAACACACACACTGTGATGCTGAGGGAACACACACACTGTGATGCTGAGGCAACACACACACTGTGATGCTGAGGGAACACACACACTCTGATACCCTAGGAATACAAGGAAATCAGGTCAGAGACCAGCTCCATTTCTTTGGATCCAAACCTTCTCCAGCTGAATTGTTGAATTGATGTCGCTTAACCACGTAATTAACTCTGGTTGGTAATTACCTCTCCTGTCGTTGTGTTGAGACCAAGGATGGATTATGTTCAGATCTTCGCCAGGGAGACATCTGTCTTGATTTGCGATGCAATCCTCAGCACATGATTACGTAGAGCATAAAGTTTGAAGCCTATCGACTAGATGAGCTTACAAATTATACTGTAGAATATCCGTAACAACTAGTTAACAAAGTATACTCTAGGACGACACCCATAACAAATAGCTAACAAGACACACTGCAAAATTTAAGAAGCTTATCATCCGGTACACCACCAGTCAGGGGGACACGAATTCCTAAGACATTAATTGAAGTAATTCTTCCATGTGTATTCATTTAGAGACATACAGCTCTTGGTGCATATATACTGTGGTGAAGAGGGAGGTTAGATCTGTGTATCTGTCGCTGAAGCTGCGTTTCAAGGAAGGTACAGGTCGGGTTAGGTAAGGTTTGTCAGGAAACAGTACGAGTGTTTGTCCTCTGACCGAGGCCTTCCTCTGGCTTACCCATCTAAAAATTATGGTTATGATTGTCAATATAACTATTTCAAATTTCGTAAAATGTAATTAACCCTCGAGGTTAGGTAAGATATATTAAAATAGGCTTAATTAATATTCCTGAATGCTTAAATACAATATGTTAATATCTATTAAGGTTCATGGAAAAGAATCATGGTTGCGTAGAGAGGACTAGAGTCATGGTAATGGTGTTATTCCTTTTCGAGAAAGTCCGCAGCGTGTGGTGTGAGAGGTTGGAGCTCCACCCAACATAATAGTAATTAACATAATAATAATAATAATAATAATAATAATAATAATAATAATAATAATAATAATAATAATAATAATAATAATAATAATAATAATAATAATAATAATAATAATAATAATGATAATGATAATAATAATAATAATAACATTAATAATAATAATAATAACATTAATAATAATAATAATAACATTAATAATAATAATAATAATATCTATAAAAGATTATGTTTACTCTGTAGGGATGCTGAAGGCCTCTGCACTTTGGCATCTGTCTTCATTAAGGGTGATTTCCCTATCATAAATCTTCATTAATCAACCTTACTGCTTATCTCGGCTCCTCCGTGATTTCCCAGAGAATATTCCACTGTCGTCGCCGATGGATTAACGCGATTTACAGCGACTAATCTCCCGGAAATTTCGAGGGATTTACGGCGACTGATCTTCGGGGATTTCTGAATGCCAGACGACTTCATGGGTAATGTTGGCACTCGTGTGGAGATGTTGGTGGGTGTGTTGTAGGTTGGTATGTGTGTGTGTGTGTGTGTGTGTGTGTGTGTGTGTGTGTATGTGTGTGTGTGTTGCCACTCGTGTACGTATTGTCGGTGCTCGTGTATGCACGCTGAAACTCAGGAGATTATGTTGGTACGCCTGTAAATACGCCACTTGGCGTGTATGTATATGTTGGTACACGCCCACAAGCCACACTCATAAGCCACGCCCACGAATAACGCTCACGAGCCACGCCCACGAGCCACGCCCACGAGCCACGCCCACGAGCCACGCCCACAAGTAACGCTCACAAGCCACGCCCACGAGCCACGCCCACAAGCAACTCTCACGAGCCACGCCCACAAGTAACGCTCACAAGCCACGCCCACGAGCCACGCCCACAAGCAACTCTCACGAGCCACGCCCACAAGTAACGCTCACAAGCCACGCCCACGAGCCACGCCCACAAGCAACTCTCACTTAACTTAACAGATGTTTATCCGCAACCTGACAGCTGGTGTCAGGGGGGGTGTCAGGGGGCGTCAGGGGGGTGTCAGGGGGATGTCAGGGAAGTGTCAGAGGAGGGTGTCAGGGAAGTGTCCGAGGAGGGTGTCAGGGAAGTGTCAGGGGGTACAGTCATGACTGACTATTGTCAAGGTTAAAGGAAGATGCGGAGCTGCCACACACACACACACACACACACACACACACACACACACACACACACACACACACACACACACACACACACACACACACACACACACAGTAACAATGAGAAACATTATTCTCATCAGATTCATATAATGTTATCAAACAAACATTAGCACATTCACAACACCTGAATGTGAAGGAGTGTTGGAGGTAACTGTTGTTGTTATTTGTGGTGGTGTTGTTGTTCTTGGTGATTGTGTTGTTGTTGTTGTTATTTGTGGTGGTGTTGTTGTTCTTGGTGATGGTGTTGTTGTTGTTGTTGTTATTTGTGGTGGTGGTGTTGTTCTTGGTGATGTTGTTGTTGTTGCTGCTGGTGGTATTATTGGTGTTGTTGGTGGTGTTATTGTTGTTGCTGTTGTTATTGTTGGTGTTGTTATTGCTATTATTGTTGGTGATGGTGTTGTTGGTGTTGTTGTTGTTGTTATTGTTGTTGCTGTTCTTGGTGATGGTGTTGTTGTTGTTGTTGGTGGTGGTGGTGTTGGTGTTATTATTGTTATTGTTGCTGTTGTTGGTGGTGTTGTTGTTAGTGTTGTTGCGGTTATTGTCATTGTTGTTGATAGTGGTCTTGTTGTTAATGGTGGTGTTGGAATTGTAGGTGTTGATAACAACACCAACACCAACAACAATAATATTGATATTGGTGGTGGTGGCAGTGTTGATATTGTTGTTGTTGTTGTTTTTGTGGTGGTGGTGGTGGTGGTGCTATTATTGTTACTGTCGTTCTTGTTATTATTTAATCGTAAGTCAACTCTATTGTCAACAGTTCTGTTTTCCCTTCCCTCATAACTAAATCACCGTAATTACCCCATACATGACGTTAATGGATGGGGGGTCATTATCCCATACATCATATATTATGCCTCTCAAAGAACGACTTTAAAAAAAAAATATGCATCACTAAATACCCCCCAAAAATAATACCTCATATTTAATACCCAAAAATATTACCTAAAATTAATACCCAAAATTAATACTCTACATTAATACCTCGAGGCCAGCGAAGAGTACTGAAGAAACTAATGCATTACAGAGAGTAATATTGTGGATTAAAAATTACGTAGCGGGAGTTGATGTGGTTGCCCCCAGCACCTCGATACCACACAGACTGACAGACAGAACAGACACACAAGGCAGACAGACACACACACAGGGGAAAAAGGGGGGAAAGGCAATAAATACGAGGAGCTTAAAGAGGTTAAGTGAAGGGGGAAAAGAAATGGGAAGAAAGTTGGTGATAATATATGTAAATGGGAGAGAAAAGGGGAAATGCCTTGGCCAAAAAAAAAAATAACATAGAGGACGACAATAATTGAGAATAACGAAGATTAAGTGGAGAGATAATGACTGAGGGAAAGATTGAAAGGGAGGGAGAGGGAGAAAGTGATCAGCAGCCGTGAAGTGTAAATGAGGGAGACAGAGAGGAGTGAGTAAATTAGAGAGACAAGGAGGGGAGAGTAAATGAGATAGAGAGGACAGTGAATGAGACAGTGAGGACCGAGTAACTGAGGGACTATAAGGATGACCAAGGAATTAGCAGTGTGAGTACTCAAAAAACTCACACCTGGAGACACACCACTCAACAAACTCACACCTGGAGACACACCACTCAAAAAACTCACACCTGGACACACACCACTCAACAAACTCACACCTGGACACACACCACTCAACAAACTCACACCTTGAGACACACCACTCAACAAACTCTCACCTGGAGACACACCACTCAACAAACTCTCACCTGGAGACACACCACTCAACAAACTCACACCTGGACACACACCACTCAACAAACTCACACCTGGACACACACCACTCAACAAACTCACACCTGGAGACACACCACTCAACAAACTCACACCTGGACACACACCACTCAACAAACTCACATCTGGAGACACACCACTCAACAAACTCACACCTGGACACACACCACTCAACAAACTCTCACCTGGAGACACACCACTCAACAAACTCACACCTGGACACACACCACTCAACAAACTCTCACCTGGAGACACACCACTCAACAAACTCACACCTGGAGACACACCACTCAACAAACTCACACCTGGATACACACCACTCAACAAACTCTCACCTGGACACACCACTCAACAAACTCACATCTGGAGACACACAACTCAACAAACTCACACCTGGAGACACACCACTCAACAAACTCTCACCTGGACACACACCACTCAACAAACTCACACCAGGAGACACACCACTCAACAAACTCACACCTGGAGACACACCACTCAACAAACTCTCACCTGGAGACACACCACTCAACAAACTCTCACCTGGAGACACACCACTCAACAAACTCACACCTGGAGACACACCACTCAACAAACTCACACCTGGAGACACACCACTCAACAAACTCACACCTGGACACACACCACTCAACAAACTCACACCTGGACACACACCACTCAACAAACTCTCACCTGGACACACACCACTCAACAAACTCTCACCTGGACACACACCACTCAACAAACTCACACCTAGACACACACCACTCAACAATCTCTCACCTGGAGACACACCACTCAACAAACTCACACCTGGAGACACACCACTCAACAAACTCACACCTGGAGACACACCACTCAACAAACTCACACCTGGACACACACCACTCAACAAACTCACACCTGGACACACCACTCAACAAACTCTCACCTGGACACACACCACTCAACAAACTCTCACCTGGACATACACCACTCAACAAACTCACATCTGGACACACACCACTCAACAAACTCTCACCTGGAGACACACCACTCAACAAACTCACACCTGGACACACACCACTCAACAAACTCACACCTGGACACACACCACTCAACAAACTCACACCTGGACACACACTACTCAAAAAACTCACACCAGGAGACACACCACTCAACAAACTCACACCTGGAGACACACCACTCAACAAACTCTCACCTGGAGACACACCACTCAACAAACTCTCACCTGGAGACACACCACTCAACAAACTCACACCTGGAGACACACCACTCAACATACTCACACCTGGAGACACACCACTCAACAAACTCACACCTGGACACACACCACTCAACAAACTCACACCTGGACACACACCACTCAACAAACTCTCACCTGGACACACACCACTCAACAAACTCTCACCTGGACACACACCACTCAACAAACTCACATCTGGACACACACCACTCAACAAACTCTCACCTGGAGACACACCACTCAACAAACTCACACCTGGACACACCACTCAACAAACTCACACCTGGACACACACCACTCAACAAACTCACACCTGGACACACACCAAACCTCAACAAACTCACACCTGGACACACACCACTCAACAAACTCTCACCTGGACACACACCACTCAACAAACTCTCACCTGGACACACACCACTCAACAAACTCACACCTGGAGACACACCACTAAACAAACTCACACCTGGAGACATACCACTCAACAAACTCACACCTGGAGACAGACCACTCAACAAACATCTTTATTAAACAAACTTGTACCCTCGTGACCCAACTTGGAATTACTTCCTCGCCTTCCTTCAAGAAGCCGCCTCCTGCCACCCTTTTAAATTTAAAGGTTCGTCAGTCGTAGGATAAATGAATAATTACTGACTAAACATAATGTATATGACTGTAAATCTGACTAGCAACAGTAACAGCAGCAGTATTTAAAATAGAGGCAGCAGAGTTAGCAGCAACAACGATAGCAGCAAACAGCATTGGTAGCATCAACAGCAACATAAGAATGGTGGAACACTGCAGAAGGTCTACTGACTCATACAAAACCACCCGCGTATTTGTCCAACCTTTTCCCAGAGCCACCCAAGTATTTGCTTCAATAAGAGAAACAAAATAAAACAGCAGTAATAATAGTAACAGTAACAGCAAAGACAGCATTAGCAACAATGCAACCAACAGCGTCAGCAGCTGTAAAAGCAGCAGCAGCAGCAGCAGCATCCAGTACTGGGCTCCTCTCATTACCAGGGATTAAGATATATACGTTCAGCATCCCAGTGTTGATATTCAGCCACCATGCTTACATACCTTACCTCTCAACACAACATTCTTCCCTCCTACACTCCTTATCTATCAAAGACATTGATATATAAAGACAAATAGAGATAGATTGAGAGATTGTGAGGTTAAACAGTTAGAGAAATATATGTGAGATAGTAAAGTTTTCGATTGAAAATAACATTTGCTATAATTTAGAATCAATACGCTATTTTTTTTATCGTTTAGATCCACCCGAAAGGTTCTTTTTGAGGTGAATTTTGTGGAGGTATAGAGAGGAGGCAGGATGAGAGCAACCAGGCATGGTGCGCTGCCCATCAACTTCTTTGATCTGACGAAGATGCAGGAAGAAGAGGAGGAAGTGGGGGGTGGAGGGGGTGGCCTCCTTCGGCCAAACCTCTGTATCAGTAAATTGAAAATTCTGGGGTTTTCTTGGTCGATCAGAAGGATTTGTGTGTGTGTGTGTACTCAAATATTTGTGATTACAAGGGTTGATTCACAGCTCCTGGTCCCGGGTCACAGCTCCCGTGTGTGTGTGTGTGTGTGTGTATGTGTGTTCTTACCTATTTGTGGTTGCAAGGGTCGATTTAGCTCTTGGCCCCTCCTCTTCGCTAGTTGCTGCTAGGCCAACTCGCTCCCTGCTCCAAGAGTCTTATCGTACCTCATCTTAAAGCTATGTGTGGATTCTACCTCCACTACTACACTCTCCAGATTGTTACTTTGCGTCTGTTTGTGTGTGTGTGTGCGTGCTCACACACACAACAGTTGTAACAACAGCAGTTATGATGTTATAAATACGTCCTTCCATAATTAATTGGCTGCTATGAGAGGAGGAGACAGAAGCTGCCAGTAACAGGAGTCTGTCTTCTGTAGGACGCTTCACCGCCGTTTATATTGCTTTTCTGAATAATTTATTAGCGTCCTGGGAAACACAAGCTGAACAACGAAAAAAATAACTCTCTTCCTTACCAAGGCCCCCCCCCCAAAAAAAAAAAATATATACTCCACGTTTGCAGAAATTTCAAGTTTTTTTTTTTTCTTCATTTGCATATGCAATAGTACCATCTCTTCTAACATGCCCCATCATTCCACTTTTAAACACCAGCTTCCAATGTTTACACCTGCTCCACACTCACACACACCAAAACACTCATTCCCTACACACCTTCCTTCAACATTCTACCTCCGCACACCAGCCTCCAGTAGTTGTTGCCTGTGTTGTCGCTTCCATCGTTCTTCCACTACACAGACACACTCTTCCAAAAAAACACCTGCTTCGCCAAACTATGTACTGTTTCATGTGTTTGTTCCCCATCATGCTAGAACTCTGCACTATCATGCTGTAACAATGTACTATCATGCTCCAGTGCACACACAATCATGCTCCAGTGTCCACACTATCATGCTGCACTATCATGCTCCAGTGCCCATACTATCATGCCCCAGTGCCCACACTATCATGCTGCACTATCATGCTCCAGTGCCCATACTATCATGCCCCAGTGCCCACACTATCATGCTGCACTATCATGCTCCAGTGCTCACACTATCATGATCCATTTCCCACACTATCATGCTCCAGTGCCCACAGTATCATGCTCCAGTGTCCACACTATCATGCTCCAGTTCCCACACTATCATGCTCCAGTTTCAACACTATCATGCTCTAGTGCCCACACTATCATGCTCCAGTGTCCACACTATCATGCTCCAGTGCCCACACTATCATGCTCCAGTGTCCACACTATCATGCTGCTCTTTCATGCTCCAGTTCCCACACTATCATGCTCCAGTGCCCACACTATCATGTTCCAGTGCCCACACTATCATGCTCCAGTGCCCACACTATCATGCTCCAGTGCCCACAGTATCATGCTCCAGTGTCCACACTATCATGCTCCAGTGTCCACACTATCATGCTCCAGTTCCCACACTATCATGCTCCAGTGCCCACACTATCATGCTCCAGTGTCCACACTATCATGCTCCAGTGCCCACACTATCATGCTCCAGTGTCCACACTATCATGCTGCACTTTCATGCTCAGGTTCCCACACTATCATGCTCCAGTGCCCACACTATCATGTTCCAGTGCCCACACTATCATGCTCCAGTGCCCACACTATCATGCTCCAGTGTTCACACTATCATGCTCCAGTGCCCACACTATCATGCTGCACTATCATGCTCCAGTGCCCACACTATCATGCTGCACTATCATGCTCCAGTCAGTGCCCACACTATCATGCTGCACTATCATGCTCCAGTGCCCACATTATCATGCTTTAACGCTCACACTGTCATTACTGCTCTCCAACTTATTTAAGTAATACTAACACCATTACACTATACCATTGTTACACCCATCCCTTCCCTCCTCTACACCCCTATTAACTCCCTCCCTTCAATACACCCCCAATACCACTATTACTTCCACCTTTCTTCCCTCCCTCCTTCCTTCCCTCCTTCCTTCCCTCCCTCCTTCCTTCCCTCCTTCCTTCCCTCCCTCCAATGAGTTTTCTGTATATCTGAAAAAGCAGATATTGAAAATAATGAATCTAAATCTAAGTCTACCACTATTTCGCCCCTTCATAATTATCTATTTACTTACATATTTATCCATTTATTTACACTTTTTTTTGGTTAAAGGAAACAATCTCTGTGTCTTCCGAGTTCTGTCTTATATCAAAAATTATTATTAATATTATAATATTAATTAATATTGATATTAATTATTATTATTAATTATTATTATTATTATTATTATTATTATTATTATTATTATTATTATTATTATTATTATTATTATTATTATTGTTATTATTATTATTATTATTATTATTTTTATTACTTTTAAATGTCTTTACGGAAATAGCCAAATATCGTCATACAAATAGATTGAAAATTAGTTTGATTAAAACGTAGATAGATATATACATAAGTGACAGATAAATTTATGTGAGATTTAGATCAAAAATAGAGAGATAGACTGAAGACAGTGTGGTCTGTCTATTGACTATTGTCTATTGACTATCGTCAACAGACAAGTATCTACGGTTGAACCTTCTTATTGTTGCATTCGTGGTAGTGTAAAATCTTAGCATTTTTTAGACATAGACAGGCAGGCAGACTTATACTATGGAGACAGAGAGTCAGACAGACAGACAGAGAGAGACAGACACAGACACTGTACACACATCCGAATATGATCTTAAATAGAAAACAAATCACTCTTCTTAATTACGTTGGTGATTTTTTTTAGACATTTTCGTGTGTGTTTATGTTAAAATCCCCGGGCTGACTATTAAAATTTAATTTGGCGGAAAAAATATGACCCATAAAAATCTAATTGCTCCTCCAACACCACTCCTTCCCCCCTCCCCCAAAAAATGTATGTCTTCCGCGAAGGTAATCGGTATATAAGAACCCTGACGCACTCTTGGAGATTACCTTGGAAAGGCATTGCAATGTAATCAGACAGTGCAAATTACACACACGAGGGCCGCTGGTGCTCGCTGTCGTTAACTGTTCGTTCTGGACAGTGGTAATATAGGATGTGCCAGGGTATAGTATCCAGCAGTTACGAAATTGGAAAAAAAATAATAATGGATAACTAAGAAATGGATAACTAACAAATGGATACTAACAAATGGGTACTAATAAATGGGTACTAATAATTGGCTAATAATTGGATATTAATAACTAGATACTAATAATTGTATACTAAAATATGGATGGAAAAAAAATTGGTATCAGGTAATCCTACTTGTGTCAACTCTGGGATCAACTCCCACTTACAATTTCAACTGACCATCACCACCACCACCATCAGAGGCACCACCATCACCACCACCATCACCACCACCATCACACCACCACCACCACCACCGCCTCTGACGGTGAGCCAAGTAGGTGTGTTCCCCGGCGGTGCTTGCTACCACACGCACTCTGTGTACACACACACACATACCTCACACATCGAAGCTGGCAGCTTAGTGTAAGCTGGAGCCAGGGTGAATAAGAGACTGCATTACCTGCCTCTGATGGTAATGAGGCGCTGGCATCAAAGCTTGGGCTTCCACGTACCCCCTGATAAGCCTTCTTTCTTCTTGGCCCATCTTCATCGCCTTCTTAGCTGCGTTCCTGAACGCCTATTTATATTTTTTTGGTAGGGGGAGTGTCTCTCTCTCCCTCTCTCTCTCTCTCTCTCTCTCTCTCTCTCTCTCTCTCTCTCTCTCTCTCTCTCTCTCTCTCTCTCTCTCTCTCTCTCTCTCTCTCTCTCCTTGTCCGTATCTATATCCTTCCCATTTCATTTTCTCTTATCCCCATTTTCTACGCTCTTCTTCCTTTACCATCTCATTTTATAATATCTCCTTCCTTTTTCTGTCATTCTCTTTTTTTCATCTGTCTTGGGTTTTTTTCTCTTGTCTTTACCCATTTTATATAAACTCACCTTACTTCCTGTTCTCTTTCTTCCTTCTTTTCTTTTTATTATTTCTCTTCTGTTTCTTATTTCCTCTCAATCTCCTATAACTCATTATTATTATTATTATTATTATTATTATTATTATTATTATTATTATTATTATTATTCTCAACCGTACAGTGCCCGGAGAACGGGAAGTAATAAGGTTTGATGTGAGGAAGGAGAAGGTAGCTCCCATTCCCTAGATCAAGAGTTGTAGAGTTGTATATATATATATATATATATATATATATATATATATATATATATATATATATATATAATATATATATATATATATATATATATATATATATATATATATATATATATATATATATATATATATACATATGGGCTAGACTTTCTTTTCCTATCTCTCTCGTCTTGCCCCTCCCCACACACACAGGGAGACAGTGGACCAAGTAGTGACTAGCGAAGAGGCGGGGCCAGGAGCTGTGAATCGACTCCTGCAACCACGAATAGGTGAGTACACCAGAGCACTGAGACAGGTGTACGAGAACGACACGGACACAGACAGAACAATTAGACCAATGCAGAGCTACTGGTTATAGTCTTTCAGTCACAAGGAATTAGAATTGCATGGCCAAGAATGTGGCCAGGAGATGAACCAGCTCTCTTGATCTGGTTTTCACCTCTGGTGAATCGGACATAGGAGAAATAAAACATGTCTACCTATAGAGTCTAGTGAGCACATAGTTCTTAGCCTTGAATACTCAGTAGAAGTGGAGAGAAGTAGGGGCTAATAATAAAGCAGACTGCAGAAGAGACTGCAGGTATGATAGATTTTCTAAAAGAAATCCGGTGGAACAGCGAACTGAATAATGCTACAACTCAGGCGATGATGGAGGCCCTGGCCAGATAATACCAGGAGGCCACACCAGGCTTAGTATCTAAGCGTGGTGTGGGAAGGCACAAATGCAGATCCCCTTATTTTTTTTGGCCATGATTTTGAAAGACATTTTACTACTTCAAGACAAATGAATGATATGTGGTGATGAAAATCTTGACGATTTTCAATATACTTCTCACTATGGTTCCTTCCATTAAAATTAGATATGAACGTGAAGTAGATGGACCCATCCCAATTCCTGATACCAACGTACTTAGTAGAGGCGAGTCTATAATTTCGTAAGTACAAGAAGCCTACCAATGTAAGCTCATGTACTTATGTACTCATGTACTCATTATTGCCCCAACCACTTCAAACATATCACAGAAAGTGTGTTCACCTCAATGTTGGTGAGTAAACTAAGTGTATACGAGGTCAGAAATATTTTTTGGATTAAGAATACATTGGCTATAGGTAAGAGAACTTTTTTTATAGATTATTTTCTAAAACTGAGTAGAAATATGAGTGTACGTTCGCCAGTTCTGTTATGTACGGATTTTTTTTTCAAGCCTCATATAAACAATGTCAAAGATCTTTATAAAAAGTGTAAATAAAGTGTCTGTTTACAAACAGGTGTTGTCCCTCCTCCTCACCTCATGCCCCACATCTGTTCAGCTCCCCAAGACCATATCCCTCTCACATCCCACTCACCCGCTCACATTTCTCCCTCCCACCTTTCATCTCCATCCCTGCCTCCTTTTCCCCCTCCCTTACCCTCTTCTGTCCCAAACATTCCTACCTCATACACCTCCACCCAAATCTTATCATTTCCCCCTCGCCAAACTCTTTTCACCCCTCACCCACCTCCTTCTCACCCCTCTCCTACCTCCTTCTCACCCCTCACCCACCTCCTTCCCACCCATCACCCACCAGTTTATCGGCTGTCAGCACCACACACTGGACTCCTTCCGCTCTCTATTTTCTCTATAAGCGACCACACATTCCACTCCCCCATGTTTACGCTAGGAAAATTTCCAGCCTGGCAAATTTTTTTGAGAGTATCACATAAAGGAAAAGGAAAGAGAGAGAGAGAGAGAGAGAGAGAGAGAGAGAGAGAGAGAGAGAGAGAGAGAGAGAGAGAGAGAGAGAGAGAGAGAGAGAGAGAGAGAGAGAGAGAGAGAGAGAGAGAGAAAGAGAGAGAGAGATGGGTGAACTGCATATCTATAACCTCTCAGGAGACATTTAGCACTGTTCCTTACAGGAGCCTGAGCCAAAAAACCTGTAGGAGGAAGCAAGTATGAGAGGAAATGCAAAAGAACACAATCAATTACGGGATGAAGAGGAAGAGTGATTGTGCGAGACGAGGCGTCAGAACGGGCGAGTGTAACGTGTAAGTGGACTGCCTCACTGAGGCCGGTACTTCTTGGTATGTGCGTATTATACGCCAAAGGAGATAGATGTACCCCAGTGTGTGCAGATAATGTGCAGTAAAATTAATGAAACGAATAAAAACTGATGAGAAGAAGTCTACCAATAAACCTGGACAAATTGAAGGAATACTCAGATAAGTGACTGTTGGAATTCAACCAACCAAATGCACGGTTATGAAAATTTGGGCAAGGAAGGATAAAAAAAAAGACAGGAAACTGAGTATAGACTCGGAGGACAGAGGCTACAAACCTCACTCAGGGAGAAGCCTCCAGGGGTGAACATAGTGTTGAGCATATAGCCAGAGGTGCACATCAACTAAATAACCTTTGCAGCAAATGTTCGCCTGGCGAATCAAAGATTAGCTGGCAGGAATCTCAACACTTATAAGCGAATACACACACATGCACACACACACACACACACACACACACACAGACACACATACACACACACACACACACACACACACACACACACACACACACACACACCAGAGTCCATCTCTCTGAGTTAAGTGGATCAGATGGTACAAGGTGTTCACTCCTCTGTACTGTATTGGCCAAGGTTCGATTCCCAATCGAGCTGTGAAGCGTTGCTAGAGTTATATATAGAACCTGGAGGTCAGATGAATAAAACATGTGCAACACTAAGGTATATTGCCCAAGCGTTTCGCCTACACACCAGGCTTCTTCAGTCCGATACAGAGGTGACTTAATAATGCATGGGACATCTAAGGATGAGATATTAAGGTGATCAGTCCCTCAGTCTTGAAGATGAATTGATCATTTCCATGGCGTTGATCGCCCTCATGAAACCATAAGGGATTAGCGCCTTAAGGTGAATGTAATAATAATACGCCTTGAGATTAAGGCAGCTAGATAATTATGGTGAATGTTTTCCTCTCTGTGTAATTAAAATAACAAAATATGTTCAAAATTCCAAAAAACATACGGATGATACAAATTGAAGAATATAAACTCAGAGTCGCAAAAATCATTAAAAGAGAATATAGGAAGGAGTAAGGTGATGAGGATAACAAAAAAATTAGGTAGCGAATGATTGGATATCAGATTGGAGGGAGAGAGTATGGAGGAGGTGAATGTATTCAGATATTTAGGATTGGATGTGTCAGCAGATGGGTCTATGAAGGATGAGGTGAATCATAGAATTGATGAAGGTAAAAATGTGAGTGGTGCACTGAGGAGTCTGTGGAGACAAAGAACTTTGTCCATGGAAGTAAAGAGGGCAATGTATGAGAGTATAGTTATACCAACGCACTTGTATGGGTGTGAAGCATGGGTTGTGAATGTTGCAACAAGGAGAAGGCTGGAGGCAGTGGAGATGTCATGTCTGAGGTCAGTGTGTGGTGTGAATATAAAGCAGCGAATTCGTAGTTTGAAATTTAGGAGGAGGTGCAGGATTACCAAGACTATTATCCAGAGGGCTAAGGAGGGGTTATAGAGATGGTTTGAACATGTAGAGAGGCTGGAGCAAAATAGAATGACTTCGAGAGAGTATAAATCTGTAGTGGAGTGAATGCGGGGTAGAGGTCAGCCTAGGAAAGTTTGGAGGGAGGGGGTAAAGGAGGTTTTGTGTGCGAAGGGCTTGGACTTCCAGCAAGCATGCGTGAGCGTGTTAGATAGGAGCGAATAGAGACAAATGGTTTTTAGGACTTGACGTGCTGTTGGAGTGTGAGCAAGGTAACATTTATGAAGGGATTCAGTGAAACCGGCAGGCCGGACTTTAGTCCTGGAGATGGGAAGTACAGTGCCGGCACTCTGAAGGACGGGTGTTAATGTTGCAGTTTTATAACTGTAGTGTAAGTACGCCTCTGGGAAGACAGTGGAGTGAATGATGGTGAAAGTTTTTCTTTTTCGGGCCACCCTGCCTTGGTGGGAGACGGCCTATGTGTTAATAATATATATATATATATATATATATATATATATATATATATATATATATATATATATATATATATATATATATATATATATATATATATATATATATACATATATATATATATATATATAGTATATATATAATGCAAATATCCGAACAAGCGATACAAGATGCAGAACAACTAACGACAAATACAAAATCTTTGAACTCACACCACTACAAGAACAACAAACACGTATGACACTCTGCTGCAGTCTGACCTAAGATCCTCGGGCCAGCACATATAACGGATCAGTTTACAATATTCACAGTTGTTATTGCTGATAATGAATAATATATATACCAGTCTATCTTCCCCCCCCTAGGTGAATTATGAAGAAGCTCCCGTGTAATATAGAGTGCGTGCTGGTCCACCTGAGTACTGAGTGCGTGCTGGTCCACCTGAGTACTGAGTGCGTGCTGGTCCACCTGAGTACTGAGTGCGTGCTGGTCCACCTGAGTACTAAGTGCTTGCTGGTCCACCTGAGTACTGAGTGCGTGCTGGTCCACCTGAGTACTGAGTGCGTGCTGGTCCACCTGAGTACTGAGCGCGTGCTGGTCCACCTGAGTACTGAGTGCGTGCTGGTCCACCTGAGTACTGAGTGCGTGCTGGTCCACCTGAGTACTGAGCGCGTGCTGGTCCACCTGAGTACTGAGCGCGTGCTGGTCCACCTGAGTACTGAGTGCGCGTGCTGGTCCACCTGAGTACTGAGTGCGTGCTGGTCCACCTGAGTACTGAGTGCGTGCTGGTCCACCTGAGTACTGAGCGCGTGCTGGTCCACCTGAGTACTGAGTGCGTGCTGGTCCACCTGAGTACTGAGTGCGTGCTGGTCCACCTGAGTACTGAGTGCGTGCTGGTCCACCTGAGTACTGAGTGCGTGCTGGTTCACCTGAGTACTGAGTGCGTGCTGGTCCACCTGAGTACTGAGTGCGTGCTGGTCCACCTGAGTACTGAGTGCGTGCTGGTCCACCTGAGTACTGAGTGCGTGCTGGTCCACCTGAGTACTGAGTGCTGCTGGTTCACCTGAGTACTGAGTGCGTGCTGGTCCACCTGAGTACTGAGTGCGTGCTGGTCCACCTGAGTACTGAGTGCGTGCTGGTCCACCTGAGTACTGAGTGCGTGCTGGTCCACCTGAGTACTGAGTGCGTGCTGGTCCACCTGAGTACTGAGTGCGTGCTGTTTCACCTGAGTACTACATCAGACTGATACATTAAACCTGCAGTACAGACTCTAGATATCTTCTTGCATGAATATCTATCTACTCCAGGATTATGTTATTATTGTATATGCGGCTTCTATTATTATTATTATTATTAGTAGTAGTAGTAGTACTAGTAGTAGTGGTAGTAGTAGTATTATATGCATAGGAAGCACACAACCCGTAAGGGTCAGACAACGCCTGGGAAATGGTTGGTAGTGAGATTTCACCCTAGGAAGGGGAAGGTAACTCCAATTCCATGGATCGAGAACCCTTCACTGACACCAATGCACTCCTCCATCCCTTCATTGTTGGATATATGGATTCTAATACTCTTAATATGTCTATGGCTCTGGATAAGAAGAATGGATAAGAGGGATGGATAAGATAGATGGATAAGAGGGATGGATAAGAGGGATGGATAAGATGGATGGATAAGATGGATGGATAAGATGGATGGATAAGAGGGATGGATAAGATGGATGGATAAGATGGATGGATAAGATGGATGGATAAGATGGATGGATAAGATGGATGGATAAGATGGATGGATAAGATGGATGGATAAGATGGATGGATAAGATGGATGGATAAGATGGATGGATAAGAGGGATGGATAAGATGGATGGATAAGATGGATGGATAAGATGGATGGATAAGAGGGATGGATAAGATGGATGGATAAGATGGATGGATAAGATGGATGGATAAGATGGATGGATAAGATGGATGGATAAGATGGATGGATAAGATGGATGGATAAGATGGATGGATAAGATGGATGGATAAGAGGGATGGATAAGAGGGATGGATAAGATGGATGGATAAGATGGATGGATAAGAGGGATGGATAAGATGGATGGATAAGATGGATGGATAAGATGGATGGATAAGAGGGATGGATAAGAGGGATGGATAAGAGGGATGGATAAGAGAGATGGATAAGATGGATGAATAAGAGGGATGGATAAGAAGGATGGATAAGAGGGATGGATAAGAGGGATGGATAAGATGGATGGATAAGAAGGATGGATAAGAGGGATGGATAAGAGGGATGGATAAGAGAGATGGATAAGATGGATGAATAAGAGGGATGGATAAGAAGGATGGATAAGAGGGATGGATAAGAAGGATGGATAAGAGGGATGGATAAGGATGGATGGATAAGAGGGATGGATAAGATGGATGGATAAGAGGGATGGATAAGAGGGATGGATAAGAGGGATGGATAAGAGGGATGGATAAGAGGGATGGATAAGAGGGATGGGCCATGAGAGAGAGATAGGGGGGCGGGGCTGGATAGGAACTGCCTTCACCGGGGTAAGTAGGAGTTTCCTAGGGAAAGTGAGTTGCGAGTCCTGAGGGTAACACATGGTGTTGTTTTATGACCGTCCAGCCCCACCGGGGTTATGAGGGGGTCGAGTCATGGGCTCTGTGATGGATGGTCTCAGGCAGCAGTAATTCTCAACACTTCAACACACGCTGAGAAATACTGAGAAATTCTTAGCTTTCTTATCCCCGCATGGGTTTTTTTTCTCTCAAAATTATTAACTGGAACTTCCCCCCCCCCCCCTTTTTTTTTTGCATCTCTAATTTATTCACAAATTTATTAATTATAATATTAGAAGTTTCTGAAAAAATTCTCTCCCTTTGCGATTTGTATATTTTCAAAAATATTAATTCCTATATACTTGAAAATATTGGAATATGTCAATGGTAGAATATACCGACAAGTATGTTAGTATATTACAATATGAGGCTGATGGTATTTTATAGAGAAGACGTTTCGCCCACCTGTAACTAGCATTTCCCTCATTGCGTGAGAATTAATGTGGTGAATACGCAGCACCGACAACCTGATAAGACACATGTACAACAGTTAGACAAAACGTTTCGCCTACACAGCAGGCTTCTTCAGTCGAGTACGAGAGGGGCAGAAGCAGTGGAGATGTGAAGACGATGTAATCAGTCTATTACCCTTGAAGACGTAGTTCTGAGGTGGTCAGTCCCTCAACTACATAGTCTGGAACAACGTTGCACACTATGTAGCTGAACTCTTCTCCAGGCTGAGGGACTGACCCCCTTCAAGGCTGATGGACTGATTGCATTGTCTTTACATCTTCACTGCTTCTGCCACCTCCTCTGTGCTCGACTGAAGAAGCCTACTATGTAGGCGAAACGTTTCGGAATAAAGATACCCAACTGTTGTACATGTAATAAGGTCTTTGGCGGACGGAATGTCACGGTAAAATATCGTTAACGTTATGCTGTGTCATATTAAGATGACTATATCTTTGATATGTTCCACAGTCAACACTGATACACAGAGCCGGAGTAAGATTTTGTAGGGCCCTGAGCTACAGGTACTGTGAGGGCCCTGTACTCACCTATTTGTGGTTGCAGGGGTCGATTCATAGCTCCTGGCCCCGCCTCTTCACTGATTGCTACTAGGTCCTCTCTCTCCCTGCTCCATGAGCTTTATCAAACCTAGTCTTAAAACTATGTATGGTTCCTGCCTCCACTATGTCGCTTTCTAAGCTATTCCACTTCCTGACAACTCTATGACTGAAGAAATACTTCCTAACATCCCTTTGACTCATAGGAGTCTTCAACTTCCAATTATGACCCCTTGTTTCTGTGTCCCCTCTCTGGAACATCTTGTCTCTGTCCACCTTATCTATTCCTCGCAGTATTTTATATGTCGTTATCATGTCTCCCTAACCCTCCTGTCCTCTAGTGTCGTCGGGCCGATTTCCTTAACCTTTCTTCGTAGGACAACCCCCTTAGCTCTGGGACTAGTCTTGTTGCAAACCTTGCACTTTCTCTAATTTCTTGACGTGCTTGACCAGGTGTGGGTTCCAAACTGGTGCTGCATACTCCAGTATGGGCCTGACGTATATGGTATACAGAGTCTTGAATGATTCCTTAGTGAGGTATTGGAACGCTATTCTTAGGTTTGCCAGCCGCCCGTATGCTGCAGCAGTTATCTGATTGATGTGTGCCTCAGGAGATGTGCTCGGTATTATACTCACCCCAAGATCTTTTTCTTTGAGTGAGGCTTGCAGGTACTGTTACAGGTACTGTTACAGGTACTGTGAGGGCCCTGAGCTACAGGTACTGTGAGGGCCCTGAGCTACAGGTATTGTGAGGGCCCTGGGTTACAGGTACTGTGAGGGCCCTGGGTTACAGGTACTGTGAGGGCCCTGGGCTACAGGTACTGTGAGGTCCCTGGGTTACAGGTACTGTGAGGGCCCTGGGTTACAGGTACTGTGAGGGCCCTGGGCTACAGGTACTGTGAGGTCCCTGGGTTACAGGTACTGTGAGGTCCCTGGGCTACAGATACTGTGAGGTCCCTGGGCTACAGGTACAGTGAGGCCCCTGAGCTACAAGTACTGTGAGGACCCTGGGTTACAGGTACTGTGAGGCCCCTGGGCTACCGGTACTGTGAGGGTTCTGGGTTACAGGTACTGTGAGGGCCCTGGGCTACAGGTACTGTGAGGCCCATGGGCTACAGGTACTGTGAGGCCCCTGGGCTACCGGTACTGTGAGGGTTCTGGGTTACAGGTACTGTGAGGGCCCTGGGCTACAGGTACTGTAAGGTCCCTGGGCTACAGGTTCTGTGAGGTCCCTGGGCTACAGGTACTGTGAGGGCCCTGGGTTACAGGTACTGTGAGGGTCCTGGGCTACAGGTACTGTGAGGCCCCTAGGCTACAGGTACTGTGAGTTCCCTGGGCTACAGGTACTGTGAGGCCCCTGGGCTACATGTACTGTGAGTTCCCTGGGCTACAGGTACTGTGAGTTCCCTGGGCTACAGGTACTGTGAGGCCCCTGGGCTACAGGTACTGTGAACCCTCCAGTGATATTTTCAAAAGGAAGGGAAAAATTAATCACAAGAGTCAACAGTTCGTCATATTCGTGATGTAATAACATATATAATTATAAACTTACAACAGCAAATGTGGACACATTTCACTTAATGTCTGAAGGCCCTCCAGCTGACGGGGGCCCCTGGGCTGCAGCCCCTGGGGCCTCTGGCAATGTATCAGCCAGGGTGTTATATTCTAAGTAACTTTGTTATACGCCACAATCATAATTCGTGTCAATATATAATGTTTTTTCCAGTTTAGTTAAGTTTTTATTTTTTTAATTTGACCAATATCCCCTCTGACTGATAATATCCCAGGATAACCCCAGAAAGCCAAGGAGGTTATTTCCACCAGGGTTTTCACATCTCCCCGACAAGTATGTACAGACAGATGTGCAATAACTTGGACCTTTATTAAGTTTTCTTTATGTTTAATACACAGATTAAAAAACACAGTGTATAATGTATGGTCAAGTCAAGTGTTGTATGGGCTGGAGGGTGGAACCTGGTGATGTCTGTGTGTACTCACCTTATTGTGGTTGCAGGGGTCGATTCACAGCTCCTGGCCCCGCCTCTTCACTTGTCGCCACTAGGTCCATTATCTCTCCCTGCTCCATGAGGTTTATCATACCTCTTCTTAAAGCTATGTATGGATCCTACCTCTACTACATTACTCTCCAGACTATTGCACTTCGTGTGTGTGCGTGTGTGTGTACTCACCTATTTGTACTCACCTATTTGTGGTTGCAGGGGTCGAGTCATAGCTCCTGGCCCCGCCTCTTCACTGATTGCTACTAGGTCCTCTCTCTCCCTGCTCCATGAGCTTTATCAAACCTAGTCTTAAAACTATGTATGGTTCCTGCCTCCACTATGTCGCTTTCTAAGCTATTCCACTTCCTGACAACTCTATGACTGAAGAAATACTTCCTAACATCCCTTTGACTCATAGGAGTCTTCAACTTCCAATTATGACCCCTTGTTTCTGTGTCCCCTCTCTGGAACATCTTGTCTCTGTCCACCTTATCTATTCCTCGCAGTATTTTATATGTCGTTATCATGTCTCCCCTAACCCTCCTGTCCTCTAGTGTCGTCAGGCCGATTTCCCTTAACCTTTCTTCGTAGGACAATCCCTTAGCTCTGGGACTAGTCTTGTTGCAAACCTTGCACTTTCTCTAATTTCTTGACGTGCTTGACCAGGTGTGGGTTCCAAACCGGTGCTGCATACTCCAGTATGGGCCTGACGTATATGGTATACAGAGTCTTGAATGATTCCTTAGTGAGGTATTGGAACGCTATTCTTAGGTTTGCCAGCCGCCCGTATGCTGCAGCAGTTATCTGATTGATGTGTGCCTCAGGAGATGTGCTCGGTATTATACTCACCCCAAGATCTTTTCTTTGAGTGAGGCTTGCAGTCTTTGGCCACCTAGACTATACTCTGTCTGCGGTCTCTTTGCCCTTCCCGATATTCATGACTTTACATTTGGCAGGGTTAAATTCAAGGAGCCAGTTACTGGACCAGGCTTGCAGCCTGTCCAGGTCTCTTTGTAGTCCTGCCTGATCCTCGACTGATTTTATTCTTCTCATTAACTTCACATCATCTGCAAACAGGGACACTTCTGAGTCTATCCCTTCCGTTATGTCATTCACATATACCAAAACAGTACAGGTCCTAAGACTGACCCTTGTGGAACTCCACTCGTCACAGGTGCCCACTCTGACATCTCGTCACGTACCATGACTCGTTGTTGCCTCCTGTCAGATATTCTCTGATCCATTGCAGTGTTTTTCCTGTTACGTGTGCCTGATCCTTTAGCTTTTGCATTAACCTCTTGTGAGGAACTGTGTCGAACGCCTTCTTGCAGTCCAAAAATGCAGTCTATCCACCCTCTCTCTCGTGTCTTACTTCTGTTACCTTATCATAAAACTCCAGTAGGTTTGTGACACAGGATTTTCCTTCCCTGAAACCGTGCTGGTTGTCGTTTATAAGCTTGTGTCTTTCTAGGTGCTCCACCACTCTCCTCCTGATGATCTTCTCCATGACTTTGCATACTATACACGTCAGTGACACAGGTCTGTAGTTTAATGCCTCGTGTCTGTCTCCTTTCTTAAAAATTGGGACTACATTTGCCATCTTCCACGCCTCAGGTAGTTGCCCAGTTTCAATGGATGTGTTGAAGATTTGTGTTAGTGGCACACACAACATCTCTGCTCCTCTCTAAGGACCCACGGAGAAATGTTGTCCGTCCCACCGCTTTGAGGTATCGAGTTCACATAGCAGCTTCTTCACCTCCTCCTCGGTTGTGTGTATTTCATCCAGCACTTGTTGGTATACCTCCCTATTCTGAATTCCTGGAGTCCTACCTGTCTCCTGTGTAAATACTTCTTTAAATCTCATGTTGAGCTCCTCACATACCTCTTGGTCGTTTTTGTGAACTCCCCACCTTCCTTTCTCAGCCTGATTACCTGGTCCTGACTGTTGTTTTCCTCCTGATGTGGCTATACAACAGCTTCGGGTCAGACTTGACTTTTGATGCTATATCATTTTCATATTGTCGCTGAGCCTCCTTCTTACCTGTGCATATTCGTTTCTGGCTCTTCGGCTAATCTCTTTATTTTCCTGGGTCCTTTGTCTTCTGTACTTTTTCCATTCTCTATTACACTTACTTTTTGCCTCCCTACACCTCTGGGTGAACCAAGGACTCGTTCTGGTCTTCCCATTACTTCTGTTTCCCTTGGGGACAAACCTCTCCTCTGCCTCTTTGCATTTGGTTGTCACATATTCCATCATTTCTTTTACTGGTTTTCCTGCCAATTCTCTCTCCCACTGAACGTCTTGTAGGAAGTTCCTCATGCCTGTGTAGTCCCCCTTTTGTAGTTTCGTTTCTCCCTTCCTATTCCTGCTCCCTCTCCACTTGTAGCTCAACTATATAATCAAAACACAGAACCAAATGATCACTAGCTCCAAGGGGCCTTTCATACGTGATATCCTCGATGTCCGAACTACTCAAGGTGAATACTAGGTCCAGTCTTGCTGGATCATCCCCACTCTCTCTCTGGTAGTGTCTCTAACATGTTGATGCATGAGGTTTTCCAGTACCACATCCATCATCTTGGCTCTCCATGATTCAGGACCCCCATGGGGCTCTAGGTTTTCCCAATCAATCTCTTTGTGATTGAAATCACCCATAACTAGTAACTTTGCTCTCCCATGTGGGCTCTTCTGGCTACCTCGGCTAGTGTGTCTACCATTGCTCTGTTGCTCTCGTCGTATTCTTCTCTTGGCCTCCTGCAGTTCTGTGGCGGGTTGTACATTACAGCAATTATCACCTTATGGCCCTCAGACTGAATTGTTCCTACTATGTAGTCCCTTTCACCCATTCCATCCATTCCTTCCACTTCCTCAAATCCCCACCTGTTCTTAATGAGCAGTGCAACTCCTCCTCCCCTCTGCTCCCTCTATCTTTCCTGAGGATTTGATATCCGGGTGGGAAGATTGCATCTGTTATCATCCTGGTGAGTTTCGTTTCTGTGAGTGCTATTATGTCTGGGGATGTCTCCTTTATTCTTTCATGCCACTCCTCACATTTATTTGTTATACCATCTGCATTTGTATACCAAACCTTTAACTTCTTTTCTAAAACCGTAGTCTGGGGGTATGTTGGGGTTGGGAAAGTGGAGATCTGATGGGAACTATGGGTGGTTGGTGTGAAGGTGGAGTTTGTACTGAGGTGGGTGGAATCATTGGGTTGTGTGTGTGTGTGTGTGTGTGTGTGTGTGTGTGTGTGGAAGAAGGACAGGTGTTAAGACAATAAGACTGTATGAATATCCTGTGTAATTCCAGTATTATTGTATTATTTACTAATATATTTCTCATCATTAATACCTCAGGGATTTCCAAGTATTAAGACATGCAGGAGAGCAGCTGATGCTTTCACATGTATAATGAGTTTGAAGGATATTAAGGAGTCCAGACGTCAGTACAACCATGTTGCAGAGATATCAGAACCTCTTCAGGCTGGACCAGCCTCTCATGAGTAGGTCATGTCAACACTCGTTAGTAGACTCTGTCTCATGTGAGTTTAACAATAACATTATCGTGTTTTTTTATGATCGTATAATATTATCATAATGTTTGGAAATCTCTCATATCTTTAAACGAAATGTAAAATGATCTTGAATTATATATAACATTCAAATAGCCTTAACATTTTAACACATGACCTGCACACATAGCTGCACCCTTTCCCCAAAACACACACACACACACACACACACACACACACACACACACACACACAACACACACACACACACACACACACTGTGACTCGACCCCTGCAACCACAACTAGGTGAGTAACACACACACACACACACACACACACACACACACACACACACAATTGACAAGGTGGACAGGGACAGGATATTCCAGAGAGGGACACAGAAACAAGGGGTCACAACTGGAAGTTGAAGACTCAGATGAGTCAAAGAGATGTTAGGAAGTATTTCTTTAGTCATAGAGTCGTCAGGAAGTGGAATAGTCTAGCAAGTGACGTAGTGGAGGCAAGAACCATACATAGTTTTAAGATCAGGTATGATTAAGCTCATGGAGCAGGGAAAGAGAGGACCTAGTAGCGATCAGTGAAGAGGCGGGGCCAGGAGCTATGTATCGACCCCTGTAACCACAAATAGGTGAGCACACACACACACAATCACCTGGTTGCAGGCAACACTTGACTTAACCAGCTATACAGTATACACGCTGTTTTCTATCTCTGTTAGATAGAGAGAGAGAGAGAGAGAGAGAGAGGAGAGAGAGAGAAGAGAGAGAGAGAGAGAGAGAGGAGAGAGAGAGAGAGGAGAGAGGAGAAAGGTACCATATTTAAATAATACAAACATTAGACTATCACCCAACTAATCATGATTATAATTTAATATTATATATTCGTTTGGTTTTCAAACTGTCGACTACACGAGGGTCATTAAGGGTGCAAGTAATTATATGTACACCACCACTGTCATGTAATTATCTGTACACCACCACTGTCATGTAATTATCTGTACACCACCACTGTCATGTAATTATCTGTACACCACCACTGTCATCATCAAAATACGCATTAGGGTAAACTTTCAGTGTATTCACACGAGTATACATATCGGTGTTATGGTTTTTTTGTCTATAAATAATACTAAGTCCTAGAATACAGAGAGCTAGTATTCCATACAGAAAACTCCAATAATTATCGCCTCTGTTACACCCATTACTGTGAGGTCAATAGTATATCGTCACAACCAAATGATTATTATTATATTGTTTACTACTGAGAGGTTGATATAAACTTCCTTCGGCCTTAATTCGTCTCAACTTCCGTATGGCCAACTGTACCTACGCTACAGCCTTGTTACATAAAAAAAATGTATATGCATATATTTACCTTATTCTCAGAATTTAATGCCACAACGAAGCTGGCTGGAAAAAAAAAATCTTCATTTATGTTGACTAATATTTTAGTCTGTACATCAATGGAAAACAAAACAGAAAAAAAAATCCAGATTGAAACAAAAATTGACATAAATGAAAGTTCAGTATTTGTACAACTAAAGACATAAAGATTATAAACTAACACCAATACAGAGATATAGATTACAAATTGTACAAATGCAGAAATATAGATTACAAACTGTACAAATACAGAGATTAAAATTACAAACCAAATTAAGACAAATACAGCAATAAAATAGCAATTTAGAACAAACAGAGATAAAGCTTTACAAATGAACACAAATAGAGAGATGAAAGTTCCAGATGAACACAAATAGAAAAATGAAAGTTCCAAATGAACACAAAGAGATGAAAGTTCCAAATGAACACAAATAGAGAAATGAAAGTTCCAAATGAACACAAATAGAGAAATGAAAGTTCCAAATGAACACAAATAGAGAAATGAAAGTTCCAAATGAACACAAATAGAGAGATGAAAGTTCCAAATGAACACAAATAGAGAGATGAAAGTTCCAAATGAACACAAATAGAGAAATGAAAGTTCCAAATGAACACAAATAGAGAAATAAAAGTTCCAAATGAACACAAATAGAGAGATGAAAGTTCCAAATGAACACAAATAGAGAAATGAAAGTTCCAAATGAACACAAATAGAGAAATGAAAGTTCCAAATGAACACAAATAGAGAAATGAAAGTTCCAAAGGAACACAAATAGAGAAATGAAAGTTCCAAATGAACACAAATAGAGAGATGAAAGTTCCAAATGAACACAAATAGAGAGATGAAAGTTCCAAATGAACACAAATAGAGAGATGAAAGTTCCAAATGAACACAAACACAGAGGTGAAAGCTCCAAAATGAGCAAAAATACAGAAATGAGATTTCCTATTGAACACAGTTACGAAGATAAAGGCTCCAAATGAACACAAATAAACAGCAATGACAGCAACAGCCAACAGGAAATACAAAGATACACAAATAAAAAGCTTTCTCGATATTAAATAAATCACCCAGGCTATTGTTGGCAGTGCAGTGTGTACATTTTATGAGGCAGAGCAGGGAATAGAAAGGGGACCCAATAAATGGAGGGGAAGACCTGAATAAAGAATCAGGCAGGGGCACCAGGGGAAGAGGGCAATACAGGGGAAAAGGTTATAGTATGATATACTAAGTATGTATTGCTATCTACTGAATTCAGTTGGTATCATACCTGAGATATACCAGATTGGTCATCATACCTGAGATATACCAGATTGGTCATCATACCTGAGATATACCAGGGATAATTATTGTATGTAACACGAGAATCAATCGCTAATTTAAAATTATTTAATATATTTTTAATTTTTAAATTAACAGTCACCTTTGCTTTTGAAAAAAAATGGGTAACTCTACAAGTTGGCAAAGATCAGTAATTACGGGTCAAAACTGGGTCCTTCTTTAGAGAAAATGGTACTTATGGACCACTAAGGGTGCAAGGGACAGTGGTACTTATGTACTCTCGTGTAGTAAATAGGCTTTAAAAGTAACAGATTAACTACTTAGTAATAATAATAATGATGATGATGATGATGATGATAATAATAATAATAATAATAATAATAATAATAATAATAATAAAAATAATAATAATAATAATAATAATAATAATAATAATAATAATACCAATAATAAAAGTAACAATAATAATAATAATAATAATAATAATATTAATAATAATAATAATAATAATAATAATAATAATAATAATAATAATAATAATAACATATTATTATGAAATAACTTTAATAAAAAAATTGTTTTTTTATCTCTCTTTCCTTTATGCTTCCTTTCATTTCCCTCATTCCTTCTTTATCCATCCTTCTTTACCCTTCCTTTATCCTTCCTCCATTATTCTTCCTTTAGCCTTGTTTATCTTTTTCTCCTTCCCTTCCCATTGTGCCCTATGGCCCATATTTTTAACTTTAATTCGTACAGTATCGTAAAGAATGTGGGATGTGTATTATTGAATAGACTTTTCTATTACTGACTATACTACGTGTGTATTCTTGCACATGTGTGTATTCTTGTATATATGTGTGTATTCTTGTATATATGTGTGTATTCTTGTATATATGTGTGTATTCTTGTATATATGTGTGTATTCTTGTATATATGTGTGTATTCTTGTATATATGTGTGTATTCTTGTATATATGTGTGTATTCTTGTATATATGTGTGTATTCTTGTATATATGTGTGTATTCTTGTATATATGTGTGTATTCTTGTATATATGTGTGTATTCTTGTATATATGTGTGTATTCTTGTATATATTGTGTATTCTGGTATATATGTGTGTATTCTTGTATATATATGTGTGCATTCTTGTATATATGTGTGTATTCTTGTACATATGTGTGTATTCTTGTATATATGTGTGTATTC
>WNWK01010556.1:0-69553 GCA_009830355.1 Cherax destructor | reverse complement strand
CATATTGTGCCAAATTTGAAGAAATGAAAAATAAAAACGTAGATCTGCGTTAGGACGCTAACGAGCAAACATATACAGTGGACCCTCGCTATTCGAACACTCAAACTCCCCCTTTTATATAAGTTTATTATTGTAAGTGCTTTTATAAGTGTATTTTTGGGGGGTTTGAAATGGACTAATCTAATTTACATCATTCCTTATGGGAATAAATTTGTTTGGTAACAGCACTTGAACACCATTCTGGAATGAAGAATGTTTGAGAAGTCGGGGTCCACTGTATATACAGTCATCCCTCGGTTTCGGTTTTAATCCGTTCCAGATGGATCGGCTAAAACCAAAATCGCGCAAAACTATTTTCCCCATAAGAAATAATGGAAATTCAATTAATAGGTTTCAGAAACCCAGAAGTTTGGAAAAAAAAAATTTTGGGGGCCTTAAAGATAGATTTACATGCACAAATGAATGAACTGAATGTGGCACTTACCTTTATTGAAGACTGATGTTGCTGGATGGGAGAGAGGGAAGATGGGAGAGGGAAGAGACCCTAATTTTTGGAAGGGGAATCCCTCCATAAGGACTCTAGGTACCAAGTCCTTATCCGGGTCACTTCCCTGCATGCCTGCTACACTCCCTCCCTGCCTGCTACACTCCCTCCCTCCCTGCCTGCTACACTCCCTCCCTGCCTGATACACTCCCTCCCTGCCTGATACACTCCCTCCCTGCCTGCTACACTCCCTCCCTGCCTGCCTGCTACACTCCCTCCCTGCCTGCTACACTCCCTGCCTGCTACACTCCCTCCCTGCCTGCTACACTCCCTGCATACATGCTACACTCCCTACATACATGCTACACTCCCTGCATACCTGCTACACTCCCTGCATACCTGTTACACTCCCTGCATACATGCTACACTCCCTGCATACCTGTTACACTCCCTGCATACATGCTACACTCCCTGCATACCTGTTACACTCCATGCATACATGCTACACTCCCTGCATACCTGTTACACTCCCTGCATACATGCTACACTCCCTGCATACATGCTACACTCCCTGCATACCTGCTACACTCCCTGCATGCATGCTACACTCCCTGCATGCCTGCTACACTCCCTGCATTCATGCTACACTCCCTGCATGCCTGCTACACTCCCTGCATGCCTGCTACACTCCCTGCATGCATGCTACACTCCCTGCATGCATGCTACACTCCCTGCATGCCTGCTACACTCTTAAACTCCATCGTGTTTCTCACTTTCACTATCATATTTTTCTATTATTTCTTCATTTCTACAGTGTTCCTCACTTTCTTTACCAAAGAAGTGGCACTAGGAGCTTTCTTTGGGCCCATGGTAGCTTATTTAGTAGTCACACACAATAATCAAGGCCCAAAAACAATGAATTGTTAATAAATGTTTTGTATAAACTCCTGGGGTGATGTTCATTCAAGCGTAAACAATGCTAGACTGCGTGACAATGTGCGTGGGTGGCGGGCCTACGGCCTTTGTATGTGCACGGCACTGGTGGACAGGTCCCATACGGTCGGCGAAAACTAAAACAATCGGCGAAAACTAAGACAAATTTTCCCTGAAAAAAGTCGGCGAAAACCAAAATCGGCGAAAACTGGGACAAGCGAAAACCAAGGGATGACTGTACATTTGGACAGTTTAAGGGTTAAGAACCCAAAAGTCTCGACTCATAATTCAAGTGTGCCTCAATGCACATCACTGAACCAACTGTTTAGTGAAGTATACTTAGCTTCAGAGTGCATGTATTCTGTATATACATTGTCCTCTTCTCATTCACCATGAAAAAAAGCTTCATTTATATTTAACACCCAAAGCATTTAAATACTTAAATATTTAAAGTTATGTCTGAAATATGGTTATTTGGTCAGTGTCTTATAAAATACAGTGGACCCTCGGTTTTTGTTCACCTCCAAACTCGAACATTTATGTAAGTGTATTTTTGTAAGAGCTTTTGTAATTGTATTTTTAGGGGTCTGAAACGATTAATCTAATTTAAATTTGTCCTTATGGGAGCAAATTCGTTTGGTAATTGCACTTGAACAGCATTCTGGAAAGAATTTTCAATGAAAACCGAGGGTCCACTGTATAGGGAATAGATTGCCTCAGAAAACCACTCTGTCAGCCATGAACTGGCCATGACACATTTTTATATATAAAGTGGAACCCAGAGTTTTGGCCGTAATCTGTTCCAGAAGCTTGGCCTAAACTTAAAGCAGCTGAAAGTCAAAGCAATATTTCCCATAAGAAATAATGTAAATCCAATTAATCTGATCCACCCAAAAATATTCACAAAAAAATAATTTTTTAAAGACTAAATATAGTTTTAAATGCAGAAAACAATGAGAAATAAATATACATAATGCACTAATTTTAATGGATAAATGAACATTTAAATCAGTTTTACCTTTATTGAAGAGACTTGTTGGCATATGGAGAGGCAGGAGAGTTTGTTTGGAGACAGGACAAGATACTTAACCCTTTCGGGGTTGGTGCCGTACTAGTACGTTTTACGAGCAGGGGTTGGTTCCGTACTAGTACGCGTAAATTCTAGTGGCCACAAATTAAGCGGGAAACGGCTGGTAGGCCTACATCTGAAAGAATGGGTCTATGTGGTCAGTGTGCGCAGTATAAAAAAAATCCTGCAGCACACGCTGCATAATGAGAAAAAAAAACTGACCGTTTTTTTTCGTTTAAAACAGCGAATTTGCAGTCTATTTTCGTATGGTATTTATTGATGTATTCTCGTTTTCTTGGTCTCGTTTGATAGAATGGAAGATATATTACAGAAATAAAGATGATTTTGATTGGGTTGACAATGACAAGTACCTTGAAATTGAGCTCAAAGTAGCGAAAATGTTCGATTTTTGACGATGTTCAAGAGTTAACAAATCACACCATGTGTCCAATACACATCAACTGGCGAGTCTAATATTCGTGCACAAGTGCTCTGATATTATTTATACCATTTTTACAATGATGCAGTTGTATACATAACAGTAAATCTTCTATTTTTTGTGAGAATAAAAATTCAAAATGAAAAGCAAAAGTAATGTAAGAGGGGCCTGGAGATGTGACTAATGAACAGAGAAGATGTTATTTTAGTGCCAGGAATGTCTGCCTTGTTTATTCTGGACCCTATTTTGAAATTGGTATAGTTTCAAATTTGTGTTAAATTGGCCAAATTGCCATTTTCTGACCTATATTTTGGGTAGTTGAAATTGGTAAATAGGCAGTTTCTTGTACTCAATCGATAGAAGAAATAGAGTTCTAGCAAAATAGCAATACTTTTAGTAGACTGAAACATTGGAATTTGCCAAAAATAGGGCTCAAAGTGGGCCAAATCGCCGATGAGTAAATGTCATCGATACCGCTAACTTCGCGAAAGCATAATTCCATTAGTTTTCGATCAAATTTCATAATATTGGTGGCGTTATGATTGGAAAAAGATTCTCTATCATTTCATGAGAATTTTTTTTTTTTCCAAAAAAATTTCGACCCTGAGAACATGTTTTCGAGAAGGCCTGTCGACCCCCAAAGGCTTGAATATGACGCTAATATCAACTCTACGGCTTATTTATCTATCACAATTCATCTAATATATGACATAATAAACAATATTAATAATATAGAAACATGACATGTATACAGTGAAACCCCAAGTTTCGGCCACCCCGACTATCGGCCGCTTCGAGTTTCGGTCACTTTTTTCTGTCTAATTTTGCCCCGTCTTCTGGTCGTTGCCCCGAGTTTCGGCCAGCGTACCAGACTTGCCCGCGTTTGCGCAGACGCCGTGAGCCAGTCTAGCGCTGTTTACCCTTGAATGAACATTACCCTGCGCGCTCATCCAAACATTTCACAATAAATTCATTGTGTTTAGGGATTGTTTATTGATTGTGTCTGTGAAATGTCACCATGGGTCCAAAGTGGCACTGCTGTGGTAAAGAAAGTGAGGAACACCATAGAACTGAAGGAGGAGATAGTAGATAAATATGAGAGTGGCGTATGTGTGGGGGGAGCTTGCCAGGATCTACAGAAAAAACAAATCTACTATCACTTCTATCCTGGCAGAGAGAAAAGAACTCAAGGAAGCTGATGTTGCGAAAGGTGTTGACATGTTTTCCAAAAATATATCAAAAACAGTGGAAGAGGTTGAGAAGTTGTTGATGGTGTAGATAAACAATAAACAGATAGCAGGTGATAGTATTTCTGAGGCCATCATATGTGAAAAGGCAAGGCAGTTGCACACACATCTTGTGAAGAAAATGCCTGGAACCAGTGCTGATGTTAGTGAGTTTAAGGCCAGCAGAGGTTGGTTTGACAGATTTAAGAAGTGTAGTGGCATACACAGTGTGATAAGGCATAGTGAGGCAGCCAGTTCAGACAAACGTGCGGCTGAAAAATTCATAACTGAATTTAAGGAGTACGTAGACACTGAAAAATTTGAACCCCAACAGGTGTTTAATTGTGACGAAACAGGCATGTTTTAGAAGAAAATGCCAAACAGGACCTACATTACTCAGGAGGAAAAAGGCACTGCCAGGGCACAAGCCTGTGAAAGACAGTTGAGGAACTTGCTTCACAGGAGGAGGAAGAAGAGGGAGTGAAGGAGGTGCCTTCTTCAGTGATTAAGGACATGTGTGGAATGTGCAAAGCTTCATGGAGAAATACCACCCTGAGTAAGCTGAAACAACCCATATCTGCAACATGTTCAGTGACAAAACAATGTCCCATTTTAGGGACATCTTAAAGAGGCGCCAGAATCAGAGCAGTCTTGACAGTTTTGTGCGACAGGGGTCTAGCGACTCTCAAGCTGGTCCTAGTGGCATTAAAAGACAAATAAGGAAAGTAACCCCAGAGAGAGACTTGTTACCTGAAGTCCTTATGGAGGGGGATTTCCCTTCCAAACACTGAGTGCTCCCTTTCCCTCTCCTCCCTGTCTATCAGATGCCAGCAAGTCTCTTCAATAAAAGTAAGTAAATGTTATTTTAAATGTTTAATTATAAATTTATTACTGTATATATATTTATCTGTGCTTTGTGTATGTAAAACTATAGTTTTTCTTTAAAAAATGTATTTTTTGTGAATATTTTTGGGTGTGGAACGGATTAATTGTATTTCCCTTATTTCTTATGGGAAATATTGCTTCGACTATCAGCCGCTTCGACTTTAGGCCTAGCTCCTGGAACGGATTACGGCTGAAACTCAGGGTTCCACTGTACTCTAGAATGAATAAAATTTGTCACGAGTGGTGTTGTTGGGTGTATAAGGGCCACTGAGAGCATAAGCCTTACATAGTAGTGGTGAAGGCAGCAGAGGCGGCGGTGTTGTCAGTAGCCCTATATACCTCCAACAACATTGGAGAGTTAGTTTCGTGCTGTCCTTGCTTTAGTATCGTGTTTCTCACTTTCTTTACCAAAGGGCTTGCACTAGGAAGTTTCTTTGGGCCCATGGTTAATTATGTAGCAGTCGCCCTCAATCAACAAGCACCAAACAATGAATTATACAGCGGACCCCCGCTATTCGAACTTAATCCGTTCCAGGAGCTAGTTCTCAACGTGAAATGTTTGAGTGGCGATTTAATTTTTCCCATAAGAAATAATGGAAATACAATTAATCCGTTCCTGCTGTCAGGAGGCATGACAAAATAGTACTTCACTATGAAGCTATTATCAACTCGACAGCTTATTTATCTATCACAATTCATCTAATATGACATAATAAACAATATAAATAACATAAAAATCTGATATACACTCTAGAATGAATAAAATATGTATGTCATTGCGAATGTAGTGGCTGGGGAGGATGGTGGTGGCGGGTATTCTCGCTACAGCTATGAAAACATCTTCCCATTCTTTCCTCCTTCAGACGTGTTAATATATAAGAGAAAACGGAGTTTGTAATGCTAACTGCATTAGATCAGTTCCAGTCAGCTTCAAGGATTGAACATAAATCATACGTGTCAGGCTGGTAACAGCAACAACGACTGGTTTGTTTACAAAACTCCCAAACCTTCATTTAATCTTCTTTACTCACCAGTGCCTCTACCACCACTGCCTCTACCACCACTGCCTCTACCACCACTGCCTCTACCACCACTGCCTCTACCACCACTGCCTCTACCACCACTGCCTCTACCACCACTGCCTCTACCACCACTGCCTCTACCACCACTGCCTCACCACCACTGCCTCTACCACCACTGCCTCTACCACCACTGCCTCTACCACCACTGCCTCTGCCCACCACCACTGCCTCTACCACCACTGCCTCTACCACCACTGCCTCTACCACCACTGCCTCTACCACCACTGCCTCTACCACCACTGCCTCTACCACCACTGCCTCACCCACTGCCTCTACCACCACTGCCTCTACCACCACTGCCTCTACCACCACTGCCTCTACCACCACTGCCTCTACCACCACTGCCTCTACCACCACTGCCTCTACCACCACTGCCTCTACCACCACTGCCTCTACCACCACTGCCTCTACCACCACTGCCTCTACCACCACTGCCTCTACCACCACTGCCTCTACCACCACTGCCTCTACCACCACTGCCTCTACCACCACTGCCTCTACCACCACTGCCTCTACCACCACTGCCTCTACCACCACTGCCTCAACCACCACTGCCTCAACCACCACTGCCTCAACCACCACTGCCTCAACCACCACTGCCTCAACCACCACTGCCTCAACCACCACTGCCTCAACCACCACTGCCTCAACCACCACTGCCTCAACCACCACTGCCTCAACCACCACTGCCTCACACTTAATGAACAAACTCCAAACAATTATAATTGTGTGAAATGTCTGGATGAGCGTGTAGGGTATTGTTCTCTCGAGTGTAAACATCGCGGGACTGGCTCTCCAAGCACCTGGGCGGACAGGTGATGGACGCACTTGTTCGAACCTTTATATTTTGTTTGCATGGTGATATCGATTTTCTTGTTCTAATAATGATATGTTCTATTGCCGAGCCGTTCGAATAGCGGGGGTCCACTGTATTGTGAAAGGTTTGGACGAGTGCTGAGGGTAATGTTCACTCGAGGATAAACAAAGCTAGATTGACTCACGACGCCTGGGCACACAGGTGCGGGCAGACGGACAGGTCTGGTGCGTGAGCTGAAGCATGTGGCACAGTGTGAAATTCGGGACAAAATTTAGCCGAAAAAAGCGCTCGAAACTCTAAGCGGCCGAAGCTAGAGGCGGCCGAAACTCAGGGTTCCACTGTACAGTGGTACCTCAAGTTTTGAACTTAATCCATTCCAGGAGCTAGTTCTAAAGTCGAAATGTTCTAAAGTCTAAGCAATATTTCCCTTAAGAAATAATGTAAATCCTATTACAGTGGACCCTCGGTTAACGAAATTAATCCGGTCCAGGAGCTATTACTTAATCTGAATCTTTCGTTATCTGAAACCTTATTTCCCATAAGAAATAATGTAAATACAATTAATTCGTTCCACAAAAAATAATCACTCAAAAAAAAAAAAACAATAACATTTACTTACCTTTATTGAAAAGTTGCAAGCATCTGGAAGGTAGAGTTGCTGACAGGGGCAGGGTGTTAATGGTTGGAAGGGAAATCCCTCCAAAGGACTTCAGGTAACAAGTCCCTCTCTGGGGTTACTTCCCTTCTTTTCTTTTAATGCATGAATGCTACACTCCCTGCATGCCTGCTACACTCCCTGCATGCCTGCTACACTCCCTGCATGCCTGCTACACTCCCTGCATGCCTGCTACACTCCCTGCATGCCTGCTACACTCCCTGCATGCCTGCTACACTCCCTGCATGCCTGCTACACTCCCTGCATGCCTGCTACACTCCCTGCATGCCTGCTACACTCCCTGCATGCCTGCTACACTCCCTGCATGCCTGCTACACTCCCTGCATGCCTGCTACACTCCCTGCATGCCTGCTACACTCCCTGCATGCCTGCTACACTCCCTGCATGCCTGCTCACTCCTGCATGCCTGCACACTCCCCGCATGCCTGCTACACTCCCTGCATGCCTGCTACACTCCCTGCATGCCTGCTACACTCCCTGCATGCCTGCTACACTCCCTGCATGCCTGCTACACTCCCTGCATGCCTGCTACACTCCCTGCATGCCTGCTACACTCCCTGCATGCCTGCTACACTCCCTGCATGCCTGCTACACTCCCTGCATGCCTGCTACACTCCCTGCATGAATGCTACACTCCCTGCATGAATGCTACACTCCCTGCATGAATGCTACACTCCCTGCATGAATGCTACACTCCCTGCATGAATGCTACACTCCTGCATGAATGCTACACTCCCTGCATGAATGCTACACTCCCTGCATGAATGCTACACTCCCTGCATGAATGCTACACTCCTGCATGAATGCTACACTCCCTGCATGAATGCTACACTCCTGCATGAATGCTACACTCCTGCATGAATGCTACACTCCCTGCATGAATGCTACACTCCTGCATGAATGCTACACTCCTGCATGAATGCTACACTCTCTGCATGAATGCTACACTCCCTGCATGAATGCTACACTCCCTGCATGAATGCTACACTCCCTCCATGAATGCTACACTCCCTCCATGAATGCTACCACTGGGGTGCCACTAGGAAGCTTCTTTGGACCCATGGTGACTTATTTCACAGTGACAATCACTAAACCACCAAAAAAGACACCAAATATATTGTGAATCTTTGAAAGAGCGCGCTAGGTAATGTTCTCTCAATGGTAAACAACGCTTCACTGGTGTCCTGCGCTTGCGCGGAGCAGGCGGACACATCTAATACCTTTCGGTAACCGAGGAATTTTTCGCTAACCGATTCCGAAAAAAGCTTACGTTTTCCGAAACTTTCGTTAACGGGACCTTTTGTTAACCGAGGGTCCACTGTACTAATCTGTTCCTGCTGTCAGGAGGCATGACAAAATAGCACTTCAATTTGACACTGTTATCAGCTTGACAGCTTATTTAACTATCAAAATTCATCTAATATGACATACTAATAAACAATATAAATAACATAAAAACCTGATATACTATATAAAATATGTATGTCATTATGTAAGTGGTGGCAGGCATTCTTGCTCCAGCTATGAAAACGTCTTCCCATTCTTTCCTCGTTCAGACATGTTAGTATAAGAGAAAACGGAATTTGTAATGCTAACTCCATTAGATCACTTCTTTCATAAGAAAACCATAATGTACAAATGAACTGGTACACGTACACCATTTACATACCTTGCAGAAGATAGGCAGAGCTGCTTATGCTTTCAGGAGTTTATTTCGTTTCGTCCTTTTTCTATCGCTTTACCCTTTGGGGGTCGACAGGCCTTCTCGGAAACACGTTCCCAAGGTCAAAATTATTTTGGAAAAAAATAATTTTTTTCTTACGAAATGATAGATAATCTTTTTCCGATCATAACGACACCAAAAGTATGAAATTTGAATGAAAACTTACGGAATTATGCTCGCGCGAAGTTATCGGTCTCAAAGATGTTTATGCATCGGCGATTTCGCCCACTTTGAGCCCTATTTTTAGCCAATTCCAATGTTCCAGTCCACTAAAATCATAGCTATTTCGCTAGAACTCCATTTCTTCTATCGATAGAGTACAAGAAACCGCCTATTTACCAATTTCAACTACCCAAAATAGTGGTCAGAAAATGGCAATTTGGCCAATTTCACACAAATTTCAAATGATGCCAATTTCAAAATAGGGTCCATAATAAACAAGGCAGACATTCCTGGCACTAAAATAACATCTTCTCTGTTCATTAGTCACATCTCCAGGCCCCTCTTATATTACTTTTCCTTTCCATTTTGAATTTTTATTCTCACAAAAAATAGAAGATTTACTGTTATGTATACAACTGCATCATTGTAAAAATGGTATAAATAATATCAGCGCACTTGTGCAAGAATATTAGACTCGCCAATTGATGTGTATTGGACACATGGTGTGATTTGTTTACTCTTGAATATCGGCCAAAATCGAACATTTTCGCTACTTTGAGCTCAATTTCATGGTACTACTTGTCATTGTCAAACCAATCAAAATCATCTCTATTTCTGTAATATATCTTCCATTCTATCAAATGAGACCAAGAAAACGAGAATCCATCAATAAATACCATACGAAAATAGACTGCAAAGTCGCTATTTTAAAAAAAAAAAACGGTCAGTTTTTTTTTCTCATTATGCAGTGTGTGCTGCAGGATTTTTTTTATACTGCGCACACTGACCACACAGACCCATTCTTTCATATGTATGCCTACCAGCCGTTTCCCGCTTAATTTGAGGCCGCTAGAATTTACACGTACTAGTACGGCACCGACCCCGAAAGGGTTAATTGCTACACTCTTAATGCTACACTTTGTCACTGAACTTAACTGCTTTAAACTTCTCAACTTGCACCTGTGCTGGCATGCAGGAACACATTAACCCTTTCAGGGTCGTTCTCAGGGTCGCAAATTTTTGGGAAAAAAAAAATTCCTATGAAATAATAGAGAATCTTTTTCCGATCATAACACCACCAAAATTATGAAATTTGGGGAAAAACTAACGGAATTATGCTCTCGCGAAGTTAGCGGTATCGATGACATTTACGCATCGGCGATTTCGCCCACTTTGAGCCCTATTTTCGGCAAATTCCAATGTTTCAGTCTACTAAAATTATAGCTATTTCGCTAGAATTCCATTTGTTCTATCAATTGAGTATAAAAACTGCCAATTTACTGATTTCAACTATCTAATAAGGTGGTCAGAAATTGGCAATTTGGCTAATTTCACACTAATTTCAAAAGATGCCAATTTCAAAATAGAATTCAGAATAAACGAGAGACATTCCTGGCAATCAAATAACATTTTATCTGTTCATTAGTCACGTCTCCAGGCCCCTTTTACGTTACCTTTGCTTTCCATTTTGAATTTTTATTCTCGCAAAAAATAGAAGATTTACTGTTCTTGGGTAGCATTTAAGATTGGGTTGAACAAATATCTTGTTAGTGGGATGGAATGTGAAGGACCTAGTATGGGCCAACAGGCCTGCTGCAGTGTTCCTCCTTTCTTATGTTCACATATTCTTAAATGTTTATACAGCAGTGTATTGTATATTGTAATAAATAGAATTGAGGAAATCAGGTCTAATATATATTATTTAGGTACAAATACTGGTCAGAGAGCTCGTCGTAAGTCCGAGGCGTCGGTAAACGAGTACGTCGCTAAGTTAGGAGAGGCTGTATGCATTTTATCACTCTAGGGCACTTTAAAAGCCTAGTATATAATGTGGGGGTGGGGTAGCCAGATGGGGTTACATACCTACCACACTTGGATACCTGCCTACCTTACTATTCACCTTACACCCTATATTAAGACCATTAAAAGCACAAATATTTTAACCCTTTGACTGTTTCGGTCGTTTATATATGTCTTACGAGCCAGTGTTTTGGACGTAGTACAGTAGAACGTCATTTAGCACGAGATTATGTTGCACGTTACCGGTATTGCACGATTTAAGATTTGCGACACATTATCATCTTACACGACGTAAAGATGATATTACACGGTTCGGCAGGAGGGGAAAAATTTTGAGCGCATGGTTATTTACTGCCTAAGAATCCTCATGCTTTGAGGAAAAGGGAATTTTTCCTTCCTGTAAACTAAGTTTATTCAGATACACGGGGCCAGGAGCTGAGTCTCGACCCCTGCAACCACAATTAGGTGAGTACAGTTACATACATTATCATACATAGCAGCATATGTGTAGAGAACCTAGGATAACCCAAGTCAGTCAATGGAAATACTGTCACTCTGACTTTTTTGGGTTATCCTAGGTTCTCTACACATATGCTGCCATGTATGATAATCTTCGTAACTGTATCTGTGTATACCTGAATAAACTTACTTACAGTTTGTGGGAAGGAAAACAAGTAACCATTCTCACAAGCAGTCTTGTTTCTACTACTGTTGTTGTGGTTCAGCAGACACCACCCGCCAATGACCCAGCATTCGTACGTATTTCATACGCGTTAAGAAGTCCTGGCTACAAGCCAGCTGTGTTTGTGAAGAATAAAATAAAGAGTGAATTGTGTTTTGATCTTGAATTAACGAAGAAAACAAAGATATTAGACAAGACATAACCCGTGGCCGTAATGAAGTGTTACTTTGTACACATAAAAGATGTAAACATAAGTTTGTGTGACTGACTGACTGAATGACTGACTGAGTGACTGACTAACTTGACTGACTGACTGAATGACTTGACTGACTGACTGAATGACTTGACTGACTGAATGACTTGACTGACTGACTGAATGACTTGACTGACTGACTGAATGACTTGACTGACTGACTGAATGACTTGACTGACTGACTGAATGACTTGACTGACCTACTGAATGACTTGACTGACTTACTGAATGACTTGACTGACTTACTGAATGACTTGACTGACTTACTGAATGACTTGACTGACTTACTGAATGACTTGACTGACTTACTGAATGACTTGACTGACTTACTGAATGACTTGACTGACTTACTGAATGACTTGACTGACCTACTGAATGACTTGACTTACTGAATGACTTGACTGACTTACTGAATGACTTGACTGACTTACTGAATGACTTGACTGACTTACTGAATGACTTGACTGACTTACTGAATGACTTGACTGACTTACTGAATGACTTGACTGACTTACTGAATGACTTGACTGACTTACTGAATGACTTGACTTACTGAATGACTTGACTGACCTACTGAATGACTTGACTGACTTACTGAATGACTTGACTGACTTACTGAATGACTTGACTGACTTACTGAATGACTTGACTGACTTACTGAATGACTTGACTGACTTACTGAATGACTTGACTGACTTACTGAATGACTTGACTGACTTACTGAATGACTTGACTGACCTACTGAATGACTTGACTTACTGAATGACTTGACTGACTTACTGAATGACTTGACTGACTTACTGAATGACTTGACTGACTTTCTGAATGACTTGACTGACTTACTGAATGACTTGACTGACTTACTGAATGACTTGACTGACTTACTGAATGACTTGACTGACTTACTGAATGACTTGACTGACTTACTGAATGACTTGACTGACTTACTGAATGACTTGACTGACCTACTGAATGACTTGACTGACTTACTGAATGACTTGACTGACTTACTGAATGACTTGACTGACTTACTGAATGACTTGACTGACTTACTGAATGACTTGACTGACTTACTGAATGACTTGACTGACTTACTGAATGACTTGACTTACTGAATGACTTGACTGACCTACTGAATGACTTGACTGACTTACTGAATGACTTGACTGACTTACTGAATGACTTGACTGACTTACTGAATGACTTGACTGACTTACTGAATGACTTGACTGACTTACTGAATGACTTGACTGACTTACTGAATGACTTGACTGACTTACTGAATGACTTGACTGACTTACTGAATGACTTGACTGACTACTGAATGACTTGACTGACTTACTGAATGACTTGACTGACTTACTGAATGACTTGACTGACTTACTGAATGACTTGACTGACTTACTGAATGACTTGACTGACTTACTGAATGACTTGACTGACTTACTGAATGACTTGACTGACTTACTGAATGACTTGACTGACTTACTGAATGACTTGACTGACTTACTGAATGACTTGACTGACTTACTGAATGACTTGACTGACTTACTGAATGACTTGACTGACTTACGAATGACTTGACTGACACTGAATGACTTGACTGACTTACTGAATGACTTGACTGACTTACTGAATGACTGACTGACTTAAAGTTAGACACTCAGTTCAACCATCGACTTCAGTTCAAGAACTTCTACTATCCACCTCAGCCCAGTAGGGCCACACCATCCATATCCACTCTTCACTACCATCCACAAACATCATTACCCACAATTTAAGGTAAGAAATACTATTATTTCTATTGCATTTGTAGTCTTAAGCAGTAATAGATCATGACAATGCACTACAATTACATATCCACCTCAGCTCAGTAGGGCCACACCATCCATATCCACTCTTCACTACCATCCACAAACATCATTACCCACAATTTAAGGTAAGAAATACTATTATTTCTATTGCATTTGTAGTCTTAAGCAGTAATAGATCATGACAATGAACTAAAATTACATATTCGCCTTCAATTTTTGCAAGATATGTTGGTCTAAAAAAACTTGTTTGGCTTTTTGGGGACTTTCAAACACGTATCCCTATTTTTCCCATAAGTTCTGTTAATCATTTAAGACGAAATTATCTAACACGACTTTTTCAGGAACGTATCTATCGTGCTAAATGACGTCCTACTGTATATACAATACTCAAAAATTCTAGCAGCTTCAAATCAAGCGGGAGAAAGCTGGTAGGCCCACATATGAGAGAATGGGTCTGTGTGGTCAGTGTGTGCTGTATAAAAAAAATCCTGCAGCATGCAGTGCATAATAATAAAAAAAAACTGAACGTGTTTTTGGATTAAAACGCCGACTTTGAGGTGTATTTTCGTATAGTATTTATGGTTGTATTCTCTCTTTCATTGTCTCATTTGATAGAATGGAAAAATATATTACAGAAATAGAGATTATTTTGATTAGTTTCATGATGAAAATGACCTTGAAATTGACCTCAATGTAGTGGAAATATTTGATTTTTGCCAAGGTTCAAGAGTTCACAAATCACGCCATACGTCCAATACACGTCAACTGGTGAGTCTAATATTCTTACACAAGTGCACTGATATTATTTATACCATTTTTACAATAATGCAGTAGTCTGCATAACGGTAAATCGTCTATTTTTTGTGTGAATAAAAAATCAAAATAGAAAGCAAGAGTAATATAAGAGGGGCCTAAAGACATGACTAATGAACAGAGAAAATCTTATTTTAGTGCCAGGAATGTCTGCATTGTTTATTCTGGACCCTATTTTGAAATTGACATCTTTTTTATTTTGCATGAAATTGGCCAAATTGCCAATTTCTGACCAATTTATTGGGCAGTTGAAATTGGTAAATTGGTGGTTTCTTGTACTCAATCGATAGAAAAAATGGAGTTCTAAAGAAATAGCTATGAGTTTGTTCGACTGTAACAATGGAATTGGCCGAAAATAGGGCTCAGTCGGCGAAATCGCCGATGCGTATGTATATTGCCGACATCGCTAACTTCGCGAGAGTGTAATTCCTTAAGTTTAACATCAAATTTCGTACTTTTGGTGTCATTACCATCGGGAGAAGATTCTCTATCATTTCATAAGAAAATACTAATTTTTTTTTTCCCCAAAATTTTGCAACATAGAATGACAGTTTCAGAATGGGGCCTCCGACAGTCAAAGGGTTAAGGTAAGTAATGAGTATTCTGTATATGCATTTTATCGCTCACGGGCACTTTAAATGCTTAGTATATAATGTTCACTCGAGGAGAAACAAAGCCAGACTAACTCACGACGGCTGCATGGGGAGGTGCGCAGGCAGGCGTACAAGTCTGGTACGCGGTACGAAACACGGGGCACAGTGCGAAACGTGACAATATTTAGCTAAAAAAACAGTTCTAAACTCAAAGTACGATACTCACCGTGTACGAAACTCGGGGTTCCACTGTGTGTGTGTGTGTATATACATACAGTGGACCCCCGAGTAACGTAAAAACTTCATTCCAGAAGCCTGCTCAAGTGCCATTACCGAACAAATTTACTCCCTTAAGGAATAATGTCACGTAGGTTAGTTTATTTCAGACCCCCAAAAATACACTTTCCACTAGCACTGACAATATTATACTTACATAATTGTACGATTTCAGGGGTGTTCGTTACTCGGGGGGTCCACTGTATATATATAATTTTTTTTTTTCAACAAATCGGCCGTCTCCCACCGAGGCAGGGTGACCCGAAAAGAAAGAAAATCCCCAAAAAGAAAATACTTTCATCATTCAACACTTTCACCACTCATATATAATCACTGTCTTTGCAGAGGCGCTCAGATAAGACAGCTGAGAATAGTCCCTCCCAGCTGACACTATCCCAAACCCCTCCTTTAAAGTGCAGGCATTGTACTTCCCATTTCCAGGACACAAGTCCAACTAAATCAATTAACTGGTTTCCCTGAATCCCTTCACAAAATGTTACCCTGCTCAAACTCCAACAGCTCGTCATGTCCCAAAAACCATTCGTCTCCATTCACTCCTATCTAACACGCTCGCACATGCTTGCTGGAAGTCCAAGCCCCTCGCATACAAAACCACCTTTACCCCCTCCCTCCAACCTTTCTAGGACGACCCCTACCCCGCCTTCCTTCCCCTACAGATTTATACGCTCTCCAAGTCATTCTACTTTGATCCATTCTCTCTAAATGACCAAACCACCTCAACAACCCCTCTTCAGCCCTCTGACAAATACTTTTAGTAACTCCACACCTCCTAATTTCCACATTCCGAATTTTCTGCATAATATTTACACCACACATTGCCCTTAGACAGGACATCTCCACTGCCTCCAGCCTCCTCCTTGCTGCATCATTTGCAACCCATGATTCACACCCATATAAGAGTGTTGGTACGACTATACTTTCGTACATTCCCTTCTTTGCCTCCATGGATAACGTTTTTTGTCTCCACAGATACCTCAACGCACCACTCACCTTTTTTCCTTCATCAATTCTATGGTTAACCTCATCCTTCATAAACCCATCCACTGACACGTCAACTCCCAAATATCTGAAAACATTTACTTCTTCCATAATCCCTCTCTCCAACACCCTAGCATTTACTTCTTTTTTAACCCCATCTATAAATGTATTAAACAACCATGGTGACATTACACATCCCTGTCTAAGACCTACTTTTACCGGGAAGTAATCTCCCTCTCTCCTACACACCCTAACCTGAGCCTCACTATCCTCATAAAAACTCTTTTCAGCCTTCAGTAACTTACTACCTATTCCATACGCTTGCAACATTTGCCACATTGCTCCCCTATCCACTGTATCATATGCCTTTTCTACATCCATAAATGCAATGAAAACTTCTCTACCTTTATCTAAATACTGTTCACATATATGCTTCACTGTAAACACTTGATCTACACATCCCCTACCCACTCTAAAGCCTCCTTGCTCATCTGTAATCCTACTCTGTCTTACCTCTAATTCTTTCAATAATAACCCTGCCATACACTTTACCTGGTATACTCAGTAAATTACTACTTTCTTTCTTTCAATATGTCGGCCGTTTCCCACCGAAGCGGGGTGGCCCAAAAGGAAAAACAAAAGTTTCTCCTTTTACATTTAGTAATATATACAGGAGAAGGGGTTACTAGCCCCTTGCTCCCGGCATTTTAGTAGCCTCTTACGACACGCAGGGCTTACGGAGGAAGAATTCTGTTCCACTTCCCCATGGAGAACTCAGTAAACTTATTCCCCTATAATACTTACACTCTCTTTTATCCCCCTTTCCTTTATATAAAGGAACTATACGTGCTCTCTGCCAATCCCTAGGTACCTTCTCCTCTTTCATACATTTATTTATTTTATTAACACATCGGCCGATTCCCACCAAGGCAGGGTGGCCCGAAAAAGAAAAACTTTCATCAACATTCACTCCATCACTGTCTTGCCAGAGGGGTGCTTTACACTACAGTTATAAAACTGCAACATTAACACCCCTCCTTCAGAGTGCCGGCACTGTACTTCCCATCTCCAGAACTCAAGTCCGGCCTGCCGGTTTCCCTGAATCCCTTCATAAATGTTACTTTGCTCACACTCCAACAGCACGTCAAGTTTTAAAAACCATTCGTCTCCATTCACTCCTATCAAATACGCTCACACATGCTTGCTGGAAGTCAAAGCCCCTCGCACACAAAACCTCTTTTACCCCCTCCCTCCAACCTTTCCTAGGACGACCCCTACCCCGCCTTCCCTCCACTACAGATTTATACACTCGAAGTCATTCTGTCTCGTTCCATTCTCTCTCTACATGTCTGAACCACCTCAACAACCCCTCCTCAGCTCTCTGGATAATAGTTTTGGTAATCCCGCACCTCCTCTTAATTTACAAACTCTGAATTCTCTGCATTGTATTCACACCACACATTGACCTCAGACATGACATCTCCACTGCCTCCAGCCTTCTCATTGCAACATTCATCACCCATGCTTCACACCCATATAAGAGTGTTGGTATAACTATACTCTCATACATTCCCCTCTTTACTTTCATGGACAAGTTTCTTTGTCTCCACAGACTCCGAAGTGCTCCACTCACCCTTTTCCCCTCATCAATTCTATGATTCACCTCATTCTTCATAGACCCATCTGCTGACATGTCCACTCCCAAATATCTGAATACATTCACCTCTTCCATACTCTCTCCCTCCAATCTGATATCCAATCTTTCGTCACCTAATCTTTTTGTTATCCTCATCACTTTACTCTTTCCTATATTCACTTTCAATTTTCTTATTTTACACACCCTACCAAATTCATCCACCAACCTCTGCAACTTACCTTCAGAATCTCCCAAAAGCACAGTGTCATCAACAAAAAGCAACTGTGACAACTCCCACTTTGTATTCGATTCTTTATCTTTTAACCCCACACCTCTTGCCAGGACCCTCTCACTCTCCCAAACTCGTCCACTAACCTTTGCAACTTTTCTTTAGAATCTCCCATAAGCACAGTATCATCAGCAAAAAGTAACTGTGCCAACTCCCATTTTGCATTTAATTCCCCATAATTTAATCCCACCCCTCTCCCCAACACCCTAGCATTTACTTCTTTTACAACCCCATCTATAAATATATTGAACAACCTTGGTGACATCACACATCCTTGTCTAAGGCCCACTTTTACTGGGAAATAGTCCCCCTCCCTCCTACACACACTAACCTGATCCTCACTATCCTCATAAAAAGCTCTTCACTGCTTTCAGTAACCTACCTCCTATTCCATACACCTGCAACATCTACCACATTGCCCCCCTATCCACCCTATCATATGCCTTTTCCAAATCCATAAAGGCCACAAAAACCTCTTTACCCTTATCCAAATACTGTTCACTTGGTCTGCACACCCCCTACCTTTCCTAAAGCCCCTTTGTTCATCTGCTATCCTGCTTTCTTTCTGACTCTTAATTCTTTCAATAATAACTCTACCATACACTTTACCAGGTACACTCAACAGACTTATTCCTTTATAAATTTTGCACTCTCTTTTGTCCCCTTTGCCTTTATACAAAGGAACAATACATGCTCTCTGGCAATCCCTAGGTACCTTATCCTCTTCCCTACATTTATTAAATAATAGCACCAACCACTCCAAAATTATCCCCACCTGCTTTTAACATTTCTATCTCTATCCCATCAATCCCAGCTGCCTTACCCCCCTTCCTCACGAACTTCCCCCACACTCACAACTGGCTCTTCCACACTCCTACAAGATGTTGTTCCTCCTTGCCCTATACATGAAATCACAGCTTCCCTGTCTTCATCAACATTTAACAACTCCTCAAAATATTCCCTCCATCTTCCTGATACCTCTAACTCTCCATTTAATAACTCTCCTCTCCTATTTTTAACTGTCAAATCCATTTGTTCCCTAGGCTTCTTCAACTTATTAATCTCACTCCAAAACTTTTTCTTATTTTCAACAAGATTTGTTGATAACATCTCACCCACTCTCTCATTTGGTCTCTTTTTACATTGCTTCACCACTCTTTTAACCTCTCTTTTTCTCTCCATATACTCTTCCCTCCTTGCATCACTTCTACTTTGTAAAAACCTCTCATATGCTAACTTTTTCTCCCTTACTACTATCTTTACATCATCATTCCACCAATCGCTCTTCTTCCCTCCCGCACCCACTCGCCTGTAACCACAAACTTCTGCTGAACACAATAACATTACATTTTTAAATCTACCCCATACATCTTCGACCCCATTGCCTACACACTCACTAACCCATCTATCCTCCAATAGTTGTTTATATCTTTCCCTAACTGCCTCTTCTTTTAGTTCATAAACCTTCACCTCTCTCTTACTTACTGCTTCTATTTTCTATGTATCACATCTACCTTTTACTCCCACTGTAGCTATAACTAAAATGTGATGTTGTATATCTGTAGCCCCTCTATAAACATGTACATCCTGAAGTCTACTCAACAGTCTTTTATCTACCAATACGTAGTCCAACAAACTACTGTCATTTTGCCCTACATCATATCTTGTATACTTATTTATCCTCTTTTTCTCAAAATATGTATTACCTATAACTAAACCCCTTTCTATACAAAGTTCAATCAAAGGGCTCCCATTATCATTTACACCTAGCACCCCAAACTTACCTACCACACCCTCTCTACATGTTTCTCCTACTTGAGCATTTAGGTCCCCTACCACAATTACTCTCTCGCTTGGTTCAAAAGTTCCTATGCATTCGCTTAACATCTCCCAAAATCTCTCTCTCTCCTCTACACTCCTCTCTTCTCCAGGTGCATTCACGCTTATTATGACTCACTTTTCGCATCTGACCCTTATTTTAATCCACATAATCCTTGAATTTACACATTTATATTCTCTCTTCTCCTTCCATAACTGATCCTTCAACATTATTGCTACCCCTTCCTTAGCTCTAACTCTCTGATACTCCTGACTTAATCCCATTTATTTCTCCCCACTGAAACTCGCCTACCCCCTTCAGCTTTGTACATATATAGTACATATATAGTACATATATACTATATATATAGTATATATATATTTTTTTTTCAACAAGTCGGCTGTCTCCCACCGAGGCATGGTGACCCAAAAAAGATACACACACACACACACACACACACACACACACACACACACACACACACACACACACACACACACACACACACACACACACACACACACACACACACACACACACACACACACACACACACACACACACACACACACACACACCACACACACACACACACACACACACACACACACACACACACACACACACACACACACACACACACACACACACACACACACACACACACACACACACACACACACACACACACACACACACACACACACACACACACACACACACACACACACACACACACACACACACACACACACACACACACACACACACACACACACACACACACACACACACACACACACACACACACACACACACACACACACACACACACACACACACACACACACACACACACACACACACACACACACACACACACACACACACACACCCCCCCCGGTGGTCTAGTGGGTAAAGCTCTTGCTTCACGCACGGAGGGGCCGGGTTCAATTCCCGGTGGGGCAGAAACATTTCGAAGTGTTTCCTTACACACACACACACACACACACACACACACACACACACTATATACAACAGGCCTAGTGTCTACTTGACATGTGCCTAGGACAAAATGGTAACACACACACACAAAAAAAAAAAAAAAAAAAAAAAAGGCCTAGTGTATAATCGACATGTGCCTAGGACAAAATGGTAACTAACACACAGAGTAGACCGTCATTTAACTCAAGTTTATCTGGCATGATTTGGGTATAGCACGATTGAAGAATTGCAGCACATTTTTATTTAACACTATGTAAAATTAACTTTACACGGTTAGCAGAAGGGGAAAAAATTTTGAGCGCGCGTTCACCCGTGGTGGGTTCCACCATTGAGTCAATGGAGGAGACCTACCGCAAACCTCACCCACCCACACCAGCCTGTCCCTGCCACCACCCCACCATCCCAGCATTTATACTTCATATGCTTACAGTCCCTCTTCTCTGCTACAAGCTTGTGATTGTGAATTGTGTTTTGATATTTTAATTACTATATCTTGTATCTGCCAAGCAATCATGACTCCACTTTGAGTGTTGCTCAAAGTGGCTAGAAAAGGTATAAGCATTTAAGTCTTATAATTAACAAAGAAAACCAAGATATTAGACAAGATATAACCTGTGGTTGTAATGAAATGTTACTTTTTACACATAAAAAGAGGTAAACATAAGTTTGTGTGACTGAATGACTTGACTGAATGACTTGACTGACTGACTGAATGACTTGACTGACTGACTTGACTGACTGACTGAATGACTTGACTGACTGACTGAATGACTTGACTGACTGACTGAATGACTTGACTGACTGACTGAATGACTTGACTGACTGACTGAATGACTTGACTGACTGAATGACTTGACTGACTGACTGAATGACTTGACTGACTGACTGAATGACTTGACTGACTGACTGAATGACTTGACTGACTGACTGAATGACTTGACTGACTTACTGAATGACTTAAAGTTAGACACTCCAGTACAACCATCGACTTCAGTTCCAGAACCTCTACCATCCACCTCAGCCCAGTAGGGCCACAGCATAAATCTCCACTCTTTACAATCATCCACAAACACCAGCACCCACAATTTAAGGTAAGAAATACTATTTCTATTATGTTTGTAGTCTTAAGCAGTAAAAACAACATAATACATCACAATGAACTACAATTGCATATTCACTTTTATTTTTCTAAGATGTGGAGGCCTAAAAAAAAGTTGTTTGGCTTTTTTGGGGCTCTCTGGAATGTAACCCTATTTTTCCTGTAAGTTCTTAAGTTCATCTAACACGATTTTACCTAACACTGCGTTTTCAGGAATGTAACTACCGTATTAAATGCTGGTCTTCTGTATATATACATTTGATATACAGTGGACCCCCGGTTTTCGAGGGGTGCGGAAATCAAGCAATTTGGATTTCTAGCACTTTTTTCAGTGAAATTTTCCCCTGGATTTCAAGCATCTGCACAGAAATTGTGTGTATGAGACACGTCTGTTTGCCTTGGATGCTGCTTCTCGCGCGTACCACACTCGGTCTGTCTCTTGTCTTTCGTTGAGTTAGAAATACTCCGCACATTCATCCATTGTTTTTAGTGCTTGTTTATTGATTGTGACTGTGAAATAAGCCACCATGGGGCCAAAGAAAGTTCAGAGTGCCAGCCCTTTGGTAAAGAAGGTTAGAAACACGATAGAATTCAAGAAAGAACATGTAGCAACATATAAAAGTGGCGTATGTATGGCCGAGCTCGCCAGGATTTATGGCAAGTCGACATCAACAATCTGTTCTATTCTGACGAAGAAAGCAGAAATCAAGGAACCTGATGTTGTGAAAGGAGTAAATATTTGGCAGGGAGTGACTTCCAGGACTTTGAACTCTGCTTGGAGAAAATTGTGGCCAGAGTGTGTCCAAGAGAAGGATTTTGAAGGATTTGAGGCTGACCCTAAGGACCCAATGCCTATTGTGGAATGTATTGTGTCTTTGAGGAAGTCCATGGGGTTGGATGTGAGTGGCGAGGATGTGGAAGAGTTGGTGGAGGACCACAGGGAAGAGCTAACCACTGAAGAGCTACAACACCTTCAACTGGAACAGCAACAGACCGCAGCTGAGGATATTGCTTCAGAGGAGGAGGAAGAGAGGGGGTAGAATGTGCCTTCTTCAGTGATTAAGGACGTGTGTGCAAAGTAGAGTGAGTTGCAATGTTTTGTGGAGAATTATCATCCTGACAAAACTGTTGCAAGCCATGTCTGCAACATGTTCAATGACAATATCTTGTCCCATTTTAGGCAAATCTTAAAGAAATGCCAGAAACAGAGCTCTCTAGATAGATTTTTAGTGTGCCAGGGGTCCAGTGCCAGTAAAAGACAAAGAAGGGAAGTAACCCCAGAGAGGGCTTTGATACCTGAAGTCCTTATGGAAGGGGGATTCCCCTTCCAAACAATAAACTCTCCTCCCTCTCCCCTCCTCACCTTCTTCAATACGCCAACAAGAGTCTTCAATAAAGGTATGTAATGTTTATATTTATTTATCATTTTTTCCTGTATGTAAAACTATAGTTATTCTTTTAAAAACGATTTTTTTGTGAATATTTTTGGGTGTCTGGAATGGATTAATTGGATTTACATTATTTCTGATAGTAAATATTACTTCGGTTTTCGTCCATTTCGGATTTTGGCAAGCTTCTAGAACGGAGTAATTACGAAAACCGGGGGTCCACTGTATCATATTTAAAAAGCTGTCCATAGTGAAAGTTCCTTCACGCCTTTGGATTAGTGGTGCCAGTAATACATTTAAATTTATCAGAATAAAAGAAACCTTCAATTACTTCAATAATACACTAAAATTTGGAATAAAATAATTCAGTAAATAAGGTAAAATAGATGTATCTTTACTGATCCATTAATACTTTACAATATAAATTGAATTCTGAATTTAAATTTGTTAAAAATTTCCAAATTAATGAAAATTCCAAATTGAAATTTTTAGTTTGTCCAGTAAAATTTGTCTTAGGGTCAAACTTTGACACAGGTTGAGAGCTCATGTCACCTTTCACCTGACTGGTCATCTCTGCCAATAGAGTACTTACACCAGACAAGTTAATTTCACTAATCTAGAAAATTTTAACCTTTACCCCATCACAGTTTCCCCAACCCCTCTTCCTCCTTCCACTTCTCCCCTTCCTAATATCCCTAATTTCTTCCCTCCCCCCTAATTTTTTCTCTTCCCATCCCTCCCTCCCCCTAATTTTTCCTCTTCCAAATTTTTCCTCTTCTAATTTCTTCCCTTCCCTATTTTCTTCCCCCCTAATTTCTTCCCTCCCCTAATTTTTCCTCTCCCCCTATTTTTTTCCTCCCTTACCCCTTAATTTCTTTTCTCTTCCCAAATTTTATCCTTTCCACAATTTTCATCCTCCACAATTTTTATCCACCTTCCCACTATTTCTCCCTCCACCTTCCCACTATTTGTTCCCATCATCTACAAGAGTTTCTTCCCTTCCCCATTTCCCCTTTCCATTTCCTCCTACTCCTTTCTCCCTTCCACTTTCACAACTTTCTCCACTTCATCCCCTCTACTTTCTCCTCTCCTTTAACTCCTTTTTTCCCTCCTGTATCACTTTACTCCATGCACCAACCACACCTTTTCTTCTCTCCTACTAGTGGATTAAATTTAAATTCCATACGTTAGCACTTGAAGTCTTTATTTTTTTCTATCAACATGTGTCTTTTACCAAGATAGGGTGACCTCCCTAACCTAAATAAGAGGAAACTCGTTCACCATCATTCATTTAGTTGCTGTTTTGCCAGAAGTGTGCTGATGTCACAGTTCAAATTATTCTCTGAATGTAACATCCCTACCTCGTCTCCAGAGTGCCTACATTCTGTACTTCCCACTTCCAGGACTCGAGTCCGGCTAACCAGTTTTCTTGAATTCCTTCATATAGGTTACCATGCTCTTAACAGCACGTGCATTAAAGTAGTAATGCTCTACATAAATTGCAACATAGTGTAAACATGTGACAGAAATTTGATTTAATTTACAGTAATAGTGATGATGATGCTATCATTTTAATGATAAATTGAATTACTTGAAACTTGGCATTGAAGTAGATTTTTCGCATAGTAAAAGTTTACAGCCAATTGAAGTGGACAAATTTAACTAGAGAAAAAATGCTGTAACAAGTTTCATGAACACCACTGAAGATATTTTAGAATTTGTCCCTTAAGGAATATATCTAAATATTCTCTGTTGGATATCAATGTGATCAGTGTCATTGATGGAACTTGCTAGTTTGAATTGGCATGGCATAATTTAGGCTTAGTAAGATTGCTCGAGTGTAGTTGTATTAGTGTCAGATTCTGTGATGGATGAACGTTCTTTCAGCTCTCAAAGGTTACTTCTACTCAGGGAATCAGCAAACCAGAACCCAAGAACTCACCCAAGGATGTGTTAATGAAGGTAAACTGTCTGTGCATCCATCACCCCCTTATTGTGGGTAGTGTTTTTGATTTTAGTGTTTATACATTACTTGCAAAAAGTTGAAGATCTGCTTTGTGTGTGACATGTTTTTTGATGCTGCTCTTGCATGATATGTAGTGCAATTTTTTAATGAATTTTGGTACCTGTGGACCTTTTATATTAGTTATTTAATATCTTTTGTAATATATTTCTCTTGTAGACTTTATCTAAGCCATCTCAAGAATTAACCCAAAGCAGATCTCTCGTATATTTCTAAATTATTTTTTAAATATTTTTAACATATATTTTGAATTTCAGTTGTTGAGTGGTGGGATGAAAGATGGTGGAGGAGTGGTGAAACCATCACCTCTGTCAATTCAGCCAGCTCTACCTAATGCCCCGACTGAAAATGATCTCATTACTAGTAAGTTAAATGACCTCTTAATTGTTTATCAGTCTGATTATAGGAAATGAATTAGTAAGTTTTAGTTAAATCAGTGACTTTGAATGTAATGCATTTAACTCTTTCACTGTTACAACCTACTCCTCCCCTCTAAAAAAAAAAATTATTGCTCAGTGTTGCAATTTTTTAAATAATAAATTCTTTTGAAATGGTAGAGAATCTTTCCTGAAGGTAATGCCCCCAAAATGTGAAATTTGATGAGAAACTTGTAGAATTATGCAGGTGTACAGTTGGCGGTATGGGCGCCATTTGCACATTGGAAATTTCGCCCATTGAGTCCTATTTTCAGCCAGTTCCTTTGCTCAGTTCGACGCAGTTTTCAGATATTTCACTGTTATGTCTTCCAGTCTGTCGATTGAGCACAAGACACTTAACCATTCATCTTTCTGAACTAATCTATAAATTACACAGTAGATAATTTGGCTATTTTTTAAAATTTAAGAAATTCCAGGTTTACAGCTGTCCAAAATAAATGCTGTAAATATTCCAGCCACTCAAACAATATTTCCTCTGTTCATTAATCACATCCCTAGGCTTCTCCTATATAACACTTACCCTCCATTTTCAATCCATTATCACACAAAGAAATTGAAATTTAACTCTATTTCTTGGCTTCATAAAATATGACCAAGAATGATCAGTGATGGTTTAGGCAGGCCCAATAATTGAAAACAAACCTAGTAAAAACCCATAAAATAGACGGTGGGTGGTCGTATCCTTCTTCAGGAAAATTGTCAAAAATCAAATATTTCTTCCATTCTGAGGTCTATTTCTGGTCTGAAACTGATCAAAATAAACTTTAATTTACTAGAATGTTTTCCAGTCTATCAACTGATACCAGGAAACAGTGAATAAAAACATAAAAACTACCCTAGAAAACGTGTCACAATTTTAAATCAAACACAAGGTCTAAGGTTTGATTTTCCCATTGTGCACTGCATGGGGCAAGGTTCTTTTTTATACTGTGCACACCCACCACACAGATTTGCTCTATCATATCTAGGCCAAAACCTACTACTCAACACATATGAGGGTGCTGTGCTTAACCCTTAAACGCTCCAAACGTTTATATACGTTACCTTGCCCAGTGCCCCGAATATTTTGAAAAAAAAAAAAAAATTATATAGAAATAAAGAGCAAAATTTTCTAAGTGTTATAGGATAAAAATAAACACTTTAGGGTCAGTACTTACCGAGATATGACGCCGCGAAGTTGGCACTTGGTGATCATCTGACGGCAACATGAAGCACTGCCGCTTGCAGAAAATCTACATATTTACCATTTTCTTCCATTTTTTTCAATATTCTTGGTTTTTATTTTATATGATAGCTATTTTACAGTAAATCTTTTGATTTCAATGTCAATTGTTGTTTATACACCAATATTGTATACAAAATTATTATCATACTGACACAAACACACATGTACACACTGATAGGTGATTTTGCACACCTGGCTGAATCACATTCTGTTATCTACAACTATATACAAGTATTTACATGTCCCACTTATGTTTCTAGAAGTCCACAATTGTATGATACTCCATGAAGCATGGATTCATACAGAGTCCCACCCCACACTGGTGACATATGAATCGTGTGTCCTTCCACTGTTGTGGTCGTTTTGTGGTGGTAGCACACACAACACACTTCTTCTGGGAATGCTTCTTCTTTGGGGTAGGTGGTAAAGGTACCAGGTAGTGACAGTTAGGGATCATTCGGGCTGGCACTTTCCCTACTGGCTGTGGTTGTGGTTGAGGAACAAGTTGCTGTTGAGGGGCAGGTACAGGTGTGGTACCATACTTTTTTGCTATCTGTTTTACGATATTCAGGGAGAATTCTGCAAAATATTGTCATTTTCCAGTCTTTATTTCATACATATTGAATGCATTGATCACTGCAATGTCTGCAAGGTGGAAAAACAGTTTTATATATCACTTGCAACTCCTACGCACACAGTCAACAAACCCTATCATCATGTCACACTTGTCATCTAGTCGCATATTGTTCGTATAGTCGACGACAACAGCTGGTTTGACAATGTGCTCATTGGTGAGCCGGCTTATTTTGTCTGTTTGTACCATCTCGTTTCTGTGGTTGGTTGACAGAAATGTCACATCCCGTTTGTCATGCCACGTCAGTGCCATGATGTCATTGGCATGAAACATTTGCACTGCACCTTCAACACTGCCACTGAAGCTTGGCATATGTTTTCTATTCCTTCTCACTGTTCCACATATATCAGTATTGTTCACACGCAGGAAATCAGCGAGCATAGGGCTTGTATACCAGTTGTCTGTGTACAATGTATGGCCCTTGCCAAGGTATGGTTCCATCATCCTGCGAACAACATCACCAGAAATGCCCAACATGCGCCTGGTATCGTCGGGTGTTTTTTTCCCGGTGTATACAATGACATCTAACACAAGACCTGTCTCAGTCGCACATAACAAAAAGTTTTATACCAAAGCGATGACGTTTGCTTGGAATATATTGCTGGAATGACAGGCGTCCCTTGAATAGAATCAAGGACTCGTCGACAACAATGTTCTTGAAGGGATAAAAGTATGCACTGAATTTCTGCTTCAGGTACATAAACACTTCCCAGATTTTGTATAGAAGGTCATTTCTGTTGGGTATATTCCTGTCTGAGAAGTGCAACATTCGTAGCAACAGAATGAATCTGTTGCAGGAAAGGAGGTCACGGAAGACAGGAGTACTGATGAAGTGGTCTGTGGACCAGTAGTTATGTATATTGTTCTTATAGGTATGTGGCATAAGCATGACAGTGGCAAGGAATAAATACATTTCAGCCACTGTTGTGTCTTTCCACCTGCGCAGCCGTGACAATTCCCAAACCTCTGCTGTGTTGTCCATGACATAGCGATAATAATAGTTCGTCTGGGTCACTATCAAGTTCATTATAGGCTCGTCAAAGTATAACTGGAAAAGTCTAACTCTGTAGACTCATTTGTTATGGGACATTCTGGCAGGATGCCACTTCCACTCACATCAAAATCAAAAGGTTGTGGCACGAATACACTTTGTGTCCACTTCCACTCTCGGTCACATGGTGCAGGGTGGACCTGTTGCATGGGGTGTGGGGGAGCAGGTGGGGGGACAGGAGTGGAGGCAGCACATGGCTGAGGGGGTGCCGGGCTGTCCTTTGTCTGTCCAGACACTGTGCCACCCACCACTTCTTCCATCCCCGCAAATTCACCTTCATGATCACTATCACTATCAGTTGCCGGGGTTTTGGATCGTGACCTGCCACGACCCTTGGGGACTGCATATGGCACACTGCCTGAACGTAGGCGACGACACCTAAAAGTACACTTCACAGGTGAATAATGAACATCACTATCACTAGACGAATCCTGCAATGGCATAAAATCAATCTCATCATCACTTACATCACTTTCACTATCACTAAAACACCGGGAAAATGATAGTTTCCTCTTGCGTAGTTGCCTATGGGAAACACTCGCCACTCCAGAGGTGCTTGGCCCAGGGTCTTGTGTGGCCACACTGGCTATCCCAGAGGTGCTTGGCCTAGGGTCTGGTGTGGCCACAGTGGCCACCCCAGAGGTGATGGGCTGAGGGTCATCTGGGTTATCGTTGATATTTTCACTAATTCCTTGATTATTAGTTGCCACATCGGTGTCAAATCCACTAATCTCACGTTGTATATCACTTTCCTCGAATAGTAGAGTGTTAATACGACGAGGCGTGAGTGAATCACGAGGATGTGCCATGATGTTGACCCAAGATGGAGCTGAATGTACCTGGTCCTACCATGTGGTACCCAGGCGTCCAGGATTTTTTTTAACCCGGCGCACACTGAGTGTGCAGACCCATTCTCTCATGCCTAGGCGACTCAGGCCTATCGCGCCAATTTTGAAGGAATGAAAAATAAAACGTAAAATTACGTTTGGGGCAACAGCAGTGCCAATGTAAATATACGTGCTGACCATTTAAGGGTTTAAATGTAGATCTATGTGAACAGCAGTAGTCATTGACATAGATCTATGTGGGAGACGGTGAAAGGGTTAATGTCATAATTCATCTGGTCAGAATGATACTAATAGGAATGGGATTGGTGGAAGTGGCAGTAGTGAGTGTGTGAGTATATGGACCTCTCTTATCCATGTTTACCTCATATTTTCCTGCATTTTTGCTGCGAATAAGGAAAATCTTTCGAGATAAACAGGTTAAGAAAGCCTAGGGAACGAATGGATCTGTCAGTTAAAAACAGAGTAGGGGAGTTAGTAGATAGGGAGCTGGAGGTATTGGGAAGATGGTGGGAATATTTTGAGGAACTTTTATATGTCAATGAAGAAAGGGAGGCAGTAATTTCATGCACTGGCCAGAGCTATAACATCTTTTAGGAGTTAAGATGAGCAGGATGCAAGTGTGGGGAAGGTGCATGAGGCATTATGTAGAATGAAAGGGGTTAAAGCATCAGGAACTGACGGGATCATGACAGAAATGTTAAAAGCAGTGGGAGATAGTGTTGGAGCGGTTGGTATTTGTTTAATAAATGTATGAAAGAGGGGAAGGTACCTAGGAATTGGCAGTGTGTGTGTGTATAATTCCTTTATATAAAAGGGAGGGGGACAAAAAATATTGTAAAGATTATAGGGGAGTAAGTTTACTGAAGTAAATGCTAGGGTGTTGGAGAGAGGAGTGGGATTAAATTATGGGGAATCAAGTACAAAATGGTAGTTGACAGTTAATTTTTGCTGATGATACTGTGCTTATGGGAGATTCTAAAGAAAAGTTGCAAAGGTTAGTGGATGAGTTTGGGAGGGTGTGTAAAGGTAGAAAGTTGGAAGTGAACAAAGATAAGAGTAAGGAGATGGGGGTATCAAACGATTTAGATAAAAGAAAAATTGGATATCACATTGGAGAGGGGGAGTATGGAAGAAATGAATGTTTTCAGATATTTGGGAGTTGACTTGTCAGCAGATGGGTTTATGAAGGATGAAGTTAACCATAGAATTGATGAAGAAAAAAAGGTGAATGGTGCATTGAGGTATCTGTGGAGACAAAAAATGTTATCAATGGAGGCAAAGAAGGGAATGTATGAAAGTATAGTGGTACAAACACTCTTATATGGGTGTGAAGCTTGGGTTGTAAATGCTGCAGCGAGGAGGCAGCTGGAGGCAGTGGAGATGTCCTGTCTAAGGGCAATGTGTGGTGTAAATATTATGCAGAGAATTCGGAGTGTGGAAATTAGGAGGAGGTGTGGAGTTACTAAAAGTATTAGTCAGAGGGCTGAAGAGGGGTTGTTGAGGTGGTTTGGTCATTTAGAGAGAATGGATCAAAGTAGAATGACTTGGAGAGCATATAAATCTGTAGGGGAAGGAAGGCAGGGTAGGGGTCGGCCCCAAAAAGGTTGGTGAGAGTAGGTAAAGGAGGTCTTGTGGGCGAGGGGCATGGTCTTCCAGCAAGCGTGCGTGAGCATGTTAGATAGGAGTGAATGGAGACGAATGGTTTTGGGACCTGACAAACTGTTGGAGTGTGAGCAGGGTAATATTTTGTGAAGGGATTCTGGGAAACTGGTTAGCTGGACTTGAGTCCTGGAAATGGGAAGTACAATACCTGCACTTTAAAGGAGAGGTTTGGGATATTGGCAGTTTGGAGGGACGTCTGAGCTGTCGTATCTGAGCGCGTCTGCAAAGACAGTGATTATGTACGAGTGATGGTGAAGTGTTGAATGATGAAAGTTTTTTCTTTCTTCTTGGGTTTTTCGTTGTTTTTGGTTTAGTTAAAATGGGTGAGTTGGGTAGCAGAAGGAAGTTGGTGGCAAGACAGGAGAATGTACGGCTTGCTTTCCACATATACATTAGCTTCCTCTTACATTTAAAAAAAAAATCTGTATATGTATGCTATATGAAGGTAATATGATGTAAATAATTGGTAATACCATATTATAGAAATGCAATAAATAGTATTGGTTGTCAGTTCATTTAAATTGTTTTTTTTTTTTTATGTTTACTAAATACAGTGGTACCTCGACTTACGATGGTCCCCAAACTCACCCTTTTATGTAAGTTTATTTTTTTAAATGCTTTTGTAAGTGTAATTTTGGGGGTCTAAAAGGACTACTCTATTTTACATCATTCCTTATGGGGATAAATTCGTTTGGTAATGGCACTTGAACAGCATTCTGGAATGAAAAAATATCGTAAGTCGAGGTACCACTGTATTTTTTGTGGATAGGAAAGTAAGTTGCTTGTTTTTTTAGTGCTTATGAAAGGTAGTGCTGGCAGTCACGGACATCAGCAACCCCGCAACATGCTCCCTCCTGCTGTACCTAATCTCAACATACCACCTCCAAGTATGGTGGCCCATTATCAACCACCACCTAACATGCCTCAGATCCAGGGTCAAGGACCTTGTACTCAGGATGTCATATTAAAATTAATACAAGCTCAGCAGCAACAGCAGCAGCATCAACAGCAGCAGCAACAAAAGAGACAACAGCAACTCTTACAACAGGTAGGATATTATGTTAAAACTGTTCATGGAGCTCCTAGGTAGCATTTAGTTTATATTGAGCCTCTTGTTATGTATAGAAAAGTATGCGAACGTTAATTTTTTTCCATGAGACAGTCATTCCCCTAATCTTCAAAAACAGTTCTCCAAAACAGTTTTCCTAATTTTGCCTCGTTCAAGTTAATTTTGGAGAAACAAATGATTATTTTTTTTAATATACCAGCCATCTCCCACTGATGTAGGGTGACCTGATAAAGAAGAAACTCTCTCTCTCTTGCTTAAACAATTACACTGATGCTGAAAGCATGCTAACATTGCAGTTTAGATGGCCCTCTGAGCTGCAGTATCCTTATCCCTTTTTCAGAGTACAGGCACTGTACTCCCTACTTTCAGGTTTCCCCTAAATCTCTTCATAAGTGTTACCCTGCTTGCACTTCAACAGCATATTGTCAAGAAAACCACTTGCATCCACTCCTATCAAACGTACCCATACAAGCCTGTTGGATGTCTAAGCCCATGGTACTTTAAGCCTCCTCCATCCCCTCCCTCCAACCTGTCCTGGGACTACCCCTTACCCTCTTTCCCTCCACCCTAGAGTTATACACCCTTCAAGAAGAAACAAGACTATTTCCTTCACCAAGTGCCAGATCATCCAGGCTGTGATAAATATGTGGGCCAGCATGTCACCAGCAATAACAGGTTGGTTGACCAAGCAAGGACCAGACAAGCCTGGCTCAGCCAGGCTGTGAGAGTAGGTTAATCTTCCAAAACCCATCAAAGGTAAGAGTAACCCCTTTTCAGGTCTGAGTAAAACTTTTGATAAACCCCTACCTAACCTCCAAATCCAAATTTTCTGAATAATATTCTCACCACATATTGCCCTCAAACACATCTCCAGCCTCCTCTTTGCTGCAACTTTTAAAACCGTGCCTCATACACATACAAGCGTTGGTACCACTGTTTTCTACCTTGATGGAACCCCGAGTAACGTAAAAACTTCATTCCAGAAGCCTGCTCAAGTGCCATTACCGAACGAATTTACTCAATTAAGAAATAATGTCAAGTAGGTTAGTCCATTTCAGACCCCCAAAAATACACTTACAAAAGCACTTACAATATTATACTTGCATAATTGTACAATTTCCGGGGTGTTCGTTACTCAGGGTTCCACTGTACCTTTGAAGAGTTTCGAGAGTTTCTCTACTCTGAGCCTGGCCATGGGCCAGGCTCGTCTGGTGCTCGCCTGGTCAACCAGGCTGTTGCTACTGGAGGCCTGCTGCCCCACATATTCATCACAGCCTGGTTCATCTGGTTTATATTTTGTGTGCCTTAATTTTTCATATTTCTCTAGTAAACAGAAACGCATATCTGTCTTGACTGCTTTTAGTATATGATTTGATATTTTTTTATCAAAGCACTATTTCTTATATTTAACAGCAACAGCAGCAGCAACTTGATCCTATTAAGCAGCTGATGGGAGGTCTTGGTCGCATGAGCGTTACTCCTTCACCACAACCTCAAGACCAAGTTCTGCGCGATGCTCTCTTACGCCCTGATGTGCAGAATCTGTTGCAGAGTAAGTTTATCAGAAATGTTTATTAATACATATAATGGGGTATAGCATTGGCAAATCTGCCCATTAGTAAATAAATTGTATTGCTCCATTATAGAATTAAGTGCAGCATTTCTAAAAATCAGTTACATAAAATAGTGGGTAGATTGAGAGAGTTAATGTTGAAGTACCTGGGACAGATGTAATTAGGATGGATATTGCCATCAGGTGGGGATATATTATAACAGTGGTTGGTATATTTGTTCAGTATATGCATGTAATGAAGGAAGGTACCCAAGGATTGGCAGAGAGCATGTATGTATAGTTCACGTGGGTGTGTGTGGGTGGGTGGGGGTTTACCACGTGGGTGTTGGGTTACCACGTGGGTGTGGGTGGGTGGGTGTTGGTTTACCACGTGGGTGTTGGGGGTTTACCACGTGGGTGTGGGTTGGTGGGGGGGGTTACCACATGGGTGTGGGTGGGTGGGGGGGTGGGTTTACCACGTGGGTGTTGGGGGTTTACCACGTGGGTGTGGGTGGGTGGGTGTTGGGTTACCACTGGGGTGCCACTAGGAAGCTTCTTTTGACCCATGGTGACTTATTTCACAGTGACAATCACTAAACCACCAAAAAAGACACCAAATATATTGTGAATCTTTGAAAGAGCACGCTAGGTAATGTTCTCTCAATGGTAAACAACACTTGACTGGCGTCCTGCGCTTGCGTGGAGCAGGCGGACACGTCTATTACCTTTCGGTAACCGAGGAATTTTTCGCTAACTGATTACGAAAAAAGCTTACGTTTTCCGAAGCTTACGTTAACGGAACCTTTCGTTAACCGAGGGTCCACTGTACTTTGAAGACTGTTACATGCAGCATTCTCCACCTGACTAAATCCTATAAATACTCATGTTTCTGTTATTCATTTAGATCTGTTTGTGACTCGATAAAGCCCACTGCGTGGGGGAAACGTTGTCAATAAAGGATCGCATTATACTGCTTGTGTGTTTATTTTTCCAGAATGAAAGGGGGTAAAGCAGCAGGAACTGACGTGATCATGACAGAAATGTTAAAAGGAGGGGTAGATATTGTGTTGGAGTGGTTGGTATTTTTGTTTAATAGATGTATGAAAGAGGGGAAGGTACCTAAGGATTAGCAGAGAGCGTGTATAGTTCCTTTATATTAAGGGAAAGGGGAAAAAAGACATTGTAAAAATTATAGGGGAATAAGTTTACTGGAGGGTGTGTAAAGGTAGAAAGTTGAAAGTAAACATAGATAAGAGTAAGGTGATGAGGGTATCAAACGATTTAAATAAAGAAAAATTGGATATCACATTGGAGAGAGGGATTATGGAAGAAGTAAATGTTTTCAGATATTTGGGAGTTGACGTGTCAGCGGATGGGTTTATGAAGGATGAGGTTAACCATAGAATTGATGAAGGAAAAAAGGTGATTGGTGCGTTGAGGAATCTGTGGAGACAAAAAACGTTATCCATGGAGGCAAAGAAGGGAATGTACAAAAGTTTAGTGGTATCAATACTCAACACTATTATATGGGTGTGAAGCATGGGTTGCAAATGCTGCAGCGAGGAGGAGGCTGGAGGCAGTGGAGATGTTCTGTCTAAGGGCAATGTGTGGTGTAAATATTATGCAGAAAATTCGGAATGTGGAAATTAGGAGAAGGTGTGGAGTTACTAAAAGTATTTGTCAGAGGGCTGAAGAGGGGTTGTTGAGGTGGTTTGGTCATTTAGAGAGAATGGATCAAAGTAGAATGACTTGGAGAGCGTATAAATCTGTAGGGAAAGGAAGGCGGGGTAGGGGTCGTCCTCGAAAAGGTTGGAGGGAGGGGGTAAAGGAGGCTTTGTGGGCGAGGGGCTTGGACTTCCAGCAAGCATGTTTGAGTGTGTTAGATAGGAGTGAATGGAGACGAATGGTTTTTGTGACCTGACGAGCTGTTGGAGTGTGAGCAGGGTAACATTTTGTGAAGGGATTCAGGGAAACCAGTTAATAGATTTAGTTGGACTTGAGTCCTGGAAATGGGAAGTACAATGCCTGCACTTTAAAGGAGGGGTCTGGGATAGTGACAGCTGGGAGGGACTATTCTCAGCTGTCGTATCTGAGCGCCTCTGCAAAGATAGTGATTATGTATGAGTGTGATGAAAGTGTTGAATGACGATGAAAGTATTTTCTTTCTTTTTGGGTCACTGCCTCGGTGGGAGATGGCAGACTTGTAAAAAAAAAAAAAAGGTTTTCCGAGTATACCAGGTAAAGTGTACGGTAGGGTTATTATTGAAAGAATTAGAGGTAAGACAGAGGGTAGGATTGCAGATGAGCAAGGAGGTTTTAGAGTGGGTAGGGGATGTGTAGATCAAGTGTTTACATTGAAGCATATATGTGAACAGTATTTGGATAAAGGTAGAGAAGTTTTCATTTCATTTATGGATTTAGAAAAAACTTGATAGATTCGATAGGGAAGCAATGTGGCAGATGTTGCAAGTGTATGGAATAGGTAGTAAGTTACTGAATGCTGTAAAGAGTTTTTATGAGGATAGTGAGGCTCAGGTTAGAGTGTGTAGGAGAGAGTGAGATTACTTTCCGGTAAAAGTAGGTCTTAGACGGGGATGTGGGATGTCACCATGGTTGTTTAACCCTTTCAGGGTCCAAGGCCATCTTTGGAAGGGGTGCGCCAGTGTCCAAGAATTTAAAAAAAAAAAATTGCTTATTTTTTCTTATGAAATGGTAGAGAATCTTTTTCTGAAGGTAATAAAACAAAAAGTATGAAATTTGATTGAAAATTTACAAAATTATGATCTTGCGAATTTTGATGTGTCAGCGATATATACGCATCGGCAATTTTGCCGACTTTGACTCCCATTTTAGGCCAATTACATTATTCCAGTCGACCAAATTCTTAGTTATTTCACTAGTATTTCTTCTATTCTATCGATTGAGCACAAGAAATCGCCCAGTCAACTGTTTCAACTACAAAATACGTAAAGTGATTGGAAATTGGTAATTTAGCCAATTTAACTCAAAGTTCAAAATATTCCAATTTCAAAATAGGGTGCAGAATAAACAATGCAGGCATTCCTGGCACTAAACTAACATTTCCTCTGTTCATTAGTTACGTTTTCAGTCTTTGCAAATGAATTCCATTTTGATTTTTTATTCACATAATGATTTTATATTCAAACCAAAAAATGGAAGATTTACTGTTATTGTAATAATTGTACAAATGATATCACCACATTTGTAAACGTATATTAGACCCACCAGCTGGCGCGTATTAGACGTGTGAGGTCATTTGTTTACTCTTCAACATCGGCAAAAATTTAACATTTCCGCTACTTTGAGCTTAGTTTCAAGCCATTTCCAGTACTAAAACCAATCAAAATCATCTCTATATCTGTAAAATATCTTCCATTCTATCAAATGAGACCAAGAAATCGCAAATACAACTAAAAAATGTATACGAAAAAACACTGCAAAGTTGCTGTTTTAATCGAAAATTACGGTTTCAATTTATTTTTTCTCATTATGCACTGTGTGCTGCAGGATTTGTTTTATGTGGTGCACACTTACCACTTAGATGTATTCTCTCATATCTAGGCCCAAATTTACCGCTCAAAGCTTATCTGAGTGAGCCGAGCTCATGACGTAGACCTACGGTTTGGACCCTGTAAGGGTTAATATATTTATAGATGGGGTTGTAAAAGAAGTAAATGCTAGTGTTGGGAGAGGGGTGGGATTAAATTATGGGGTATCAAATACAAAATGGGAGTTGACACAGCTACTTTTTACTAATGATACTGTGCTTTTGGGGGAGATTGTAAAGAGAAGTTGCAAAGCTTAGTAGACAAGTTTGGGAGGGTGTGTAAAGGAAGAAAGTTGAAAGTGAACATAGTTAAATGATTTATGTAAAGAAAAATTGGATATCAGATTGGAGGGAGTATAGAAGATATTTGGGAGTAGACTTGTCAGCAGATGTGTTTATGAAGGACGAGGTTAACCATAGAATCGATGAAGAAAAAAGGTGAGTAGTGAATTGAGGTATTGTTTGTTGACACAAAAAACGTTACCCTTTGAGGCAAAGAAGGGAATGTATGAGAGTATAGTGGTACCAACACACTTATGTGGGTGTGAAGCAGGGGTTGTGAAAGCTGGAGGCAGTGGAGATGTCGTGTCTAAGAGCATTGTTTGGTCCAAATATTATGCAGAGAATTCGTAGTGTGGAAATTAAGAACAGGAGGTGTGGAGTACTAAAAGTATTATTCAGAGGGCTGAAGAGGGATTGTTGAGGTAGTTTGGTCAGAGAGGATGGAGCAAAATAGGATGGCTTGGAGGGTGTATAAATCTGTAACGGAGGTGTGGGGGTTGTACTAGAAAAATGGAGGGAGGGGGTGGAAAAATAAACACATAAGCAGTATAATGTGATCCTTTATTGACAACGTTTCGCCCACGCAGTGGGCTTTATCGAGTCAGACAGATCTACCTGGAAAATGAGTAACATGAAGATATATATAGGGTATAGTCAGGTGGAGAATGCTGGGTCAGGTGGAGAAAGCTGCATGTGACAGTCTTAAAAGTAGTGTGATAGTTAAAAACATTGTGTGACTTAAAGGACCTGCAGTGTACCATTCTTGAGTTCTAGGTGGGATAGCATTGAAGAAGTTTCTTGGCAATAGGTTCAGCTATGTTGTAGAAGCCGTTGTTCTGGTTGAAGTTGTTGGATATACAGATGAGTGATGATTCTAAGATTCTTCGATATTGCGTGTTGTCTTCTCTGGCGATGAGTCTTGCGTTTCTGTAGTTGATTAAATGGTTGTGTAAATTTCGGTGTTGAACACAGGCATTTCTTGAGTCGTCAGATCTGCCTGCGTACTGGTGTTCTGAAATGCGTGTTTGTAGGTCTCTGGATGTTTCGCCAACGTATAATTTGCTGCAGCCATTACAAGGGATTGTGTATACCCCTGCCGTGGATTGAAGCTTTTCCTGTCTGTTACTGGTAATGTCCTTGATGGTGGTGGATGTGGAGGTGGATACTCGGAATGAGGTCTTAGAAAAATGTTGGAAACTTGTTTGGAAATGGTGTTGGTGGGAAGGACTATGTATCTCTTCTCAGCAGTGTCTTCTCTGGGTGTGTTGAAGATGTTTAATGCCCGTCGTCTGCAGTCTCTAATGAAGTGACGAGGATAGTGAAGTTTGGAAAAAACTTGTTCAATGAGGGAGCATTCTTCTTCAAGGAACTCACTGCTGCAGATTCTGAGTGCGCGAAGGAAAAAGCCTATAATTACACCACGTTTAATTTTGGTGTCGTGGTGAGAGTAGAAGTGGAGAAGATCGTGTTGATTGGTAGGTTTTCGATAGACTTTAAAACGAAGTTCATGGTCAGCTTTGCAGAGAAGAACATCAAGGAAAGGAAGAGTGTTGTCAACTTCTTCTTCTAGTGTAAACTGGATTGATGGCTCAACCTGGTTGAGTTCGTGTTGGAGAGCTTGAACGTTGAAGCGTCTGGGAGTTATGATGAGAATGTTTTTAACTATCACACTACTTTTAAGACTGTCACATGCAGCTTTCTCCACCTGACCCAGCATTCTCCACCTGACTATACCCTATATATATCTTCATGTTACTCATTTTCCAGGTAGATCTGTCTGTGACTCGATAAAGCCCACTGCGTGGGCGAAACGTTGTCAATAAAGGATCACATTATACTGCTTATGTGTTTATTTTTCCATTGTGTCGGTATTTTATACCATTTATTTCCATCGGAGGGAGGGGGTAAAAGAGGTTTTGTGTTCAATTGCTTTGGACATGCAGCAGGCATGTGTGATCATGTTAGATGGGAGTGAATAGAGATGAATGATTTTTGGGGCCTGATGAGCTGTTGGAGTGTAAGCAGTGTAATATTTTGTGAAGGATTCAGGGAAACCGTTTAGCCAGACTTGAGTCCCTGAGGTGGGAAGTACAATGCCTACACTTTAAAGCAGTTGTTTGGGAGTGACATCTAAACTGTGGTATCTGAATGCCTCTGCAAAGACAGTGATTGTGTGAATGATGGTGAAAGTGTTTCTTTTTTTGATCACCAGCCCTGGTCGGAGAACGGCTGTTGTGTTTAAAAAAAAAATTATTTAGTTTCAAGTTATTTATTCATGTGGTTGGCTATGGTGATGAAATATGACTCATTGCAGTTAAGTAAACGTTTCATAACAAAGTTTTTGATTATGATTTTTTTTTAGAAATAGGAAGGTTATTAATGTGAAATGTACAAAGTTTATACTTTTTTCCTGTTTACTCAGGGGTAGCTAGTGGTCATGTGACAGCTGGCCAGTTGCTAAACCAACTCAAGAGTGGGACAGTCACCCCTACTCAACGAGATGCAATTTCTACAGTCCTGAAATTTCTTAAGGGACAGCATTCACAACCTCTCATTCCGCACCGCACAACCCTCACTCCTTCTCCAACTCCTCAGGTAAGTTGCCTTCATGTGGTGCTTTTAACAGTGTTGAAGCACAGTAAAAGCTGCTGTTTACTTAGTTTCATAAACAACATTGGGGAGTTTTAAAAATACTAGGTTAGACAAATATACGATTGAGAAAGGTTGGATTTGAGATGGATCTCTTTCACATTAGTTGGTAAGCCTACTGCAGTGCTCCTTCATTCTTAAGTTCTTATATACTTTTTGTGTATTTTGATTATTATTACATATTTATTTAAGAACATAAGAGCATAAGAAAGGAGGAACACTTCAGCAGGCCTGTTGGCCCGTACTAGGCAGGTCCTTCACAATCCATTCCACTAACAGAATATTTGCCCAAACCAATTTTCAATGCTACCCAAGCAATAAGCTTTGATAAGTCTATTAACTCATGTGCAAGTCCCACTCAAATCCAACCCCTCCCACTTATGGATTTATCCAACCTAAATTTGAAACTACCCAAGGTCTTAGCCTCAATAACCCTACTAGGCAGACTGTTCCACTCATCAACTACCCTATTTCCAAACCAATACTTTCCTACATCCTTTCTAATTCGTTTATAAGACTGGGTATAACTGAGCATATTTAAAAAAAAAGCAACTTATGGCCAGTAATATGTTGTATTTATCATTTTCTTATTTTTGTTTTTAACCCTTTCACTGTCGGTGCTGTAATATTACGGCTTGCAAGCCAGTGTTGGTGCCGTAATATTATGCCAAAATTCTAGTGGCTTCCAATCTTGCAGAAGAAAGCTGGTAAGTCTACATATGAGAGAATGGGTCTGTGTGGTTAGTGTGCGCAGTATAAAAAAATCCTGCAGCACACATTGCATAATGAGGAAAAAAAAAAGCTGACCATGTGTTTGGTTTAAAACACCGTCTCTGCGGTGTATTTTCATATAGTATTTATGGATGTATTCTCGTTTCCTTGGTCTCATTTGATAGAATGGGATATATATTACAGAAATAGAGATGATTTTGAATGGTTTATGGACTAAAAGTACCTTGAAATTGAGCTCAAATTAGTGGAAATGTTCAATTTTTGCTGGTATTCAAGGGTAAACAATTCACGTCATGAGTCCAATACACGTCAACTGGTGGGTCTAATATGCTTTCACAAATGCGCTGATATTATTTATACCATTTTTACAATAATGCAGTAGTCTGCATTACGGTAAATTCAAAATGGAAAGCAACCATAATATAAGAGGAGTCTGAAGACATGACTAATGAACAGAAAATGTATTGTTAATTCTGGACCCTATTTTGAAATTGGCCTTGAATTGTGTGTGAAACTGGCCAAATCACCAATTTCTGATCACTTTATTGGGTAGTTGAAATTAGTAAATGGGCGGTTTCTTGTACTCAATTGATAGAACAAATGGAGTTCTAGCGAAATAGCTATGAGTTTAGTTGACTGGAACAATGGAATTGGCCGAAAATAGGGCTAAGTGGGCGAAACCGCCAATGCGTAAATATAGCTGAGACCGCTAACTTCACGAGAGCATAATTCCGCAAGTTTTCCATCAAGTTTTGTACTTTTGGTGTCATTACCATCGGGAAAAGATTCTCTGTCATTTCATAAGAATTTTTTTTAACCCTTAAACTGTCCAAACGTAGATATACGTTCGCGTGCGTACTGCCCCGAACGTAGATCTACGTTTTTTTTTCAAATGCTTTTAACCTTGCCATGATAAGCCTGAGTTGCCTAGAGATTAGAGAATGCGTCTGTGCACTCATTGTGTGCAGTATTACAACATGTGGGAATGACAAACAAAATGCACTCTTCATTTTTAAGAAAAAGAACAATTTATTTTTTTCTCAAAATATTTGGTCAGCTACGCACGTGAACGTATATCTACATTTGGACAGTTTAAGGGTTAAATTCTTCGACACTGAGAGCAAGTCTGTGAGCAGGGGTCTCGATAGTGAAAGGATTAACTTATCGAGGTAGGGTGACTCAAAAAGAAGAAGAAACCCTTCTACCATCATTCACTACATCACTGTCTTGCCAAAGGCATGCCATTACTACAGTTCAAAACTGAAAATCCCCACCCCTCTTACTGTACTTTTCACCTCCAGGACTCAAATCTGGCTAATTGGGTTCTCTGAATTCCTTCATAATGTTGCTCACACTCCAACACCACACGAGTTTTAAAAATCACCTGCCTCCACTCACTCCTGTCTTAACATGCTTGCTGGATGTCTAAGCCCCTTGCATGCAAAATCTCCTTTACCCCCTTCTCTCCTAACCTTTCCTAGGACAGCCCCTAGCCTGCCTTCCCTCCACTACAGATTTATATGCCCTCCAAGTCATCCTATTTTTATTTACAGTAGACAGTCATTTAGCACGAGATTATATTACACGTTACGGGTATTGCACGATTGAAGAATTGCGGCACATTATTATCTAGCACAACGTAAAAATGATATTACACGGTTCACGGGAGGGGAAAAATTTTTGAATGCACGGTAGCCCGCGGTGGGTTAAACCATTGAGTCAGTGGGGGTCCTACTGAGGGTGGCTATGAGCCACATCAAGTGTTTAATGCTGACGAGACAAGTGTTTTCTGGAAGAAAATGCCAACACGAACTTATATCAGTCAGCAAGAGAAAAGTGCACCAGGCTTCAAGACAGCAAAGGATCGCTTCACCTTGCTCCTTTTCGGTAATGCAGCAGGTGATTTCAAGTGTAAGCCCAATCCTCGTGCTTAGATGAAAAGGGAATTTGTTTTTCCTTCCTGCAAACTGTAAGTTTATTCAGATACATGGGGCCAGGAGCTGAGTCTCGACCCCTGCAACCACAATTAGGTGAGTACAGTTTTACATTGATTATCATACATAGCAGCATATGTGTAGAGAACCTAGGATAACCCAAAAAAAAAAGTCAGACAATGGAAATAAGTCACTGACTTTTTTGGGTTATCCTAGGTTCTCTACACATATGCTGCTATGTATGATAATCTTCGTAACTGTATCTGTGTATACGTGAATAAACTTAGTTTGCGGGAAGGAAAAACAAATAACCATTCCCACAAGCAGCCACCTTGTGGTTCAGCAGACACCACCCGCCTTCCCCAGCCACCCTGGACCCCACCATCCCAGCATTCGTAAGTATTTCATACACGTCAAAAAAAAGTCCTCTGCTCCACTCTCTTCACAATCATCCACAAACACCAGCACCCACAATTTAAGGTAAATACTATTATTTCTGTTACATTTGTAGTCTTAAGTAGTAAAAACAACATAATACATCACGATAATGAACTACAATTACATACTCAGTTTTATTTTTGTAAGATCTGTTGGTCTGAAAAAAAATTGTTTGGCTTTTTGGGGACTCCTAGGAACGTAACCCTATTTTTCCATAAGTTCTTTTAATTATATAACACGAAATTATATAACATGACATTTTCAGGAACGTAACTACCGTGCTAAATGACGATCTACTGTATTATTTATTTACAGACCTCCGATCTGAAATTTGTCCACAGGGTCCAAGAATTTAAAAAAAAAAAAAAATTCTTATGAAATGGTAGAAAATCTCTTTCTGAAGGTAATAAAACAAGGTACCAAATTTGATGGAAATTACACTATTGCAAATTTTGCTGTGTCCACAGTATTTATGCATAGGCGATTTTGCCCACTTTGAGTTCTAGTTTAGTCCAATTACATTGTTCCAGTTGACCAAATTCTTAGCTATTTCGCTAGTATGCCTTCTATTTTATCAATTGAACATAAGAAACTGCCCAATCAACTATTTCAACTACCCAATAAAGTGATCAGAAATGATTAATTTGGCCAATTTCACAAATTTCAAAATATGCCAATTTCCAAATATTGTCAAGAATAGACAGTGCAATCATTCCTGGCACTAAAATAACATTTTCTCTGTTCATTAGTTACATTTCCAGGCTTTACACATGAATTCCATTGTGAATTTTTATTCACACAAAAAATAGAAGATTTACTGTTATGCATTATGGTAATAATTGTATAAATAATGTGGATGTGTATTGGAAGAGTTACGGGATTTGTTTATTCTGGAATATCAGCAAAAATTTAATATTTCCTGTACTTTGAGCTCAATTTCAAGCTATTTTCAGTCCTCACACCAATCTCTATTTCTGTAATATATCTTCCATTCTATCAAAGGAGACCAAGAAACCATGAATACAGCCATAAAAACCATACAATAATACACCAAAATGTCACTGCTTTAAACCAAAAATATGGTTGTTGTTTTTTCTTATGCAGTGCATGCTGCAAGATTTTTTTTATGGTGCATACTAGGGATGTATCGGATGTGAAAAATTTAGATATCCGGTATGCGGATGTGTATACGGATGTCTTACTTACTCATTTTACGGATGCGAATGCGGATGTAAGAAATTGTGCGGATGCTCCGCGGATGTTGATGCGGATGTATATGCGGATATCTGTTTGCTGTGAAATGCGGATGCAGATGTAAGAAATTGTGCGGATGTTCTGCGGATGCGGATGCGAATATCCGATACATCACTAGTGCATACTTACCACATAGACCCATTCTCTCATATCTAGGCTCAAATTTACCACTCGCAGCTTATCTGAGTAAGCTGAGCTCATGGCGTAGTTCTTGGTCACTGACCCTCAAAAGGTTAAAGAAAATGCCTTAACCATCATTCAAGTGCTGTTGTTCCAGAAGTGTTCTTGGTTCATTGTTATAGAATGTAAATTTGAATGACTTCATCCTCTTCCAGGACTTCATTTGAGCCCAACTGTACTAAGTTTGCTTCATATTGCCCTAGGATGGCTGCATCCCATTAACTTGATAAGAGTAATAACCAGCTGCAATATACATATTCTTGTTTTTCTTAACTTGTATAAAAAAAATGTGTAAAATATACTGTAACTTATGAGACAAGGGTATAACTTGTCACTTGTGGGAAATAAAGGGCACCTGGTAAGATGGAATTTATGTAAAGCGGTATACAGTAGTGCCCCACTTATACGGCAGGTTAGGTTCCAGGCTACTGCCGGAAAGCAGACATTGCCGGAAAGCAGAACGCCATTTTTTTCCATTTATAAATGCATATGAATGCCAGATAACAAGTTTACACTAACATATATTAAGTTAGCAATAGAACTAGGCATTAAAAAGTAAAATACACACACAGTACACTCATTATTTACCTCAAAATATTTGTAGTCTTAATGGAGGGCAAAAGGTGAGTAGTATTTACTGTAAAAAGTCAGGTGTGGTAGGTATGGTAGCCCTCCCGGCCACCCCACCCACACATACTATACTACGATGCTTAAAGCGTCCTAGAGTGATACAATGCATATAGTACAGTACACTCATTATTTACCTTAAAATATTTGTAGTCTTAATGATCTTAATGTAGTGCGAGAGGTGAAAAGTATTTATTTGTAGAAAGTCGTGTGGGAGGTATGGCATCCTGCCTGGCCACTCCCACCTACATACTATGACATTAAGCGCCCTAGAGCGATAAAATGCATATACAGTACACTCATTACTTGCCTTAAAATATTTGTAGTGTTAATGTAGGTTGAGAGGTGAGTTTTATTTGTAGGAAGTCAGGTTTGGGAGGTGTGGATAGCCAGCCAGGGCAGCCTTTCCCTCCTCTCCCCTCCCACACGTAATGTAAGCAAACCAGGTGAATGCGTCTGGTTTTCGTCAATGAGAAACACTCCCATTCTCACGTAACACCATTTTTAGCAGAAATGACGCTCTGAGTGAAGGCATATGAAAGGAGTATGCCACAAATCCTACAGGTCGCCCGGCTACCGCAAGTCCTACAGGTCGCCCGGCTACCGCAAGTCCTACAGGTCGCCCGGCTACCGCAAGTCCTACAGGTCGCCCGGCTACCGCAAGTCCTACAGGTCGCCCGGCTACCGCAAGTCCTACAGGTCGCCCGGCTACCGCAAGTCCTACAGGTCGCCCGGCTACCGCAAGTCCTACAGGTCGCCCGGCTACCGCAAGTCCTACAGGTCGCCCGGCTACCGCAAGTCCTACAGGTCGCCCGGCTACCGCAAGTCCTACAGGTCGCCCGGCTACCGCAAGTCCTACAGGTCGCCCGGCTACCGCAAGTCCTACAGGTCGCCCGGCTACCGCAAGTCCTACAGGTCGCCCGGCTACCGCAAGTCCTACAGGTCGCCCGGCTACCGCAAGTCCTACAGGTCGCCCGGCTACCGCAAGTCCTACAGGTCGCCCGGCTACCGCAAGTCCTACAGGTCGCCCGGCTACCGCAAGTCCTACAGGTCGCCCGGCTACCGCAAGTCCTACAGGTCGCCCGGCTCGCAAGTCCTACAGGTCGCCCGGCTACCGCAAGTCCTACAGGTCGCCCGGCTACCGCAAGTCCTACAGGTCGCCCGGCTACCGCAAGTCCTACAGGTCGCCCGGCTACCGCAGTCCTACAGGTCGCCCGGCTACCGCAAGTCCTACAGGTCGCCCGGCTACCGCAAGTCCTACAGGTCGCCCGGCTACCGCAAGTCCTACAGGTCGCCCGGCTACCGCAAGTCCTACAGGTCGCCCGGCTACCGCAAGTCCTACAGGTCGCCCGGCTACCACATCTCATATTTATGTTAATTTATTCTAGTGTGGGGTGTATTTAGATGGATTAAGCAAAATGTCTATTAACATGTGTAAGTTTACTTAGGTACAGGTACACATAAGTATAAATATCAGTTATAATAATAATGAGTTTAATCGTTTCTATCAACTACCTTTAGATGCCATCATAAAGGGAGAAGTAATGAATAATTCATGCCGAGAATTGTACACAAAAGCGTTATGTATTAAGGGGAGTGACGTAATGTTTTCCCTCCGCCTGGCAACCACATAGCATATAAACAGTATGTTCATATGCTTTGTAACGTGTTTCTTATATAATTTTGAAGAAAATATCATAGATGGATTAATGAATGTCTATATTAACGTAAAATATGACATTTAATGTGCCCAAGAGTGATTATTATTAGTATTGTGTAATGTTTATCCTCCGCCCGGCAACACCTCTGTTGGGGAAATGGACTCCTATGATTAATGGAATGTAGACGAAGCCTCTTAGCTTATTGATGCATCCACGACGTCGCAGCCTTCCCGACGGTCCATCCCCTTGTGCTGTCAATAAAAGGTATTAGTGTAACTATAATTGCCCCAGAGGAGCATATTTCATATCTTCAGTCATTAACCCTTTGAGGGTTGGTCACGTACTAGTACGTCATTGCAGCCAGGGTAGGTCACGTACTTGTACTCATAAATTCTAGCACCTTCAAATCTGGTGGAAGAAAGCTGGCAGGCCTACATATGAAAGAATGGGTCTGCATGGTCAGTGTGCGCAATATAAAAAAAATCCTGAAGCGCGCAGTGCATAATGAGAAAAAAAAAAATCTGACCATTTTTTTGGTTTAAAACAGCGACTTTCGGGTGTACAGTGGACCCCCGAGTAATGAGCACCCCGGAAATCGTACAATTATGTAAGTTTAATATTGTAAGTGTATTTTTGGGGGTCTGAAATGGACTAACCTACTTGACAATATTTCTTAAGGGAGTAAATTCGTTCGGTAATGGCACTTGAGCATGCTTCTGGAATGAATTTTGCTCGTTACTCGGAGGTCCACTGTATTTTCGTTTGGTATTCTGGTTTTCTTGGTCTCATTTGATAGAATGGAAGATTTTTTTTTTTTCAACAAGTCTGCTGTCTCCCACCGAGGCAGGGTGACCCAAAAAGAAAGAAAATCCCCAAAAAGAAAATACTTTCATCATCATTCAACACTTTCACCACACACATACATAATCACTGTCTTTGCAGAGGCGCTCAGATACGACAGCTGAGAATAGTCCCTCCCAGCTGTCACTATCCCAGACCCCTCCTTTAAAGTGCAGGCATTGTACTTCCCATTTCCAGGACTCAAGTCCAACTAAATCTATTAACTGGTTTCCCTGAATCCCTTCACAAAATGTTACCCTGCTCACACTCCAACAGCTCGTCAGGTCCCAAAAACCATTCGTCTCCATTCACTCCTATCTAACATGCTCACACATGCTTGCTGGAAGTCCAAGCCCCTCGCCCACAAAACCTCCTTTACCCCCTCCCTCCAACCTTTTCTAGGACGACCCCTACCCCGCCTTCCTTCCCCTACAGATTTATACGCTCTCCAAGTCATTCTACTTTGATCCATTCTCTCTAAATGACCAAACCACCTCAACAAACCCCTCCTCAGCCCTGTGACAAATACTTTTAGTAACTCCACACCTCCTAATTTCCGCATTCTATAATAATATTTACACCACACATTGCCCTTAGACAGGACATCTCCACTGCCTCCAGCCTCCTCCTCGCTGCAGCATTTGCAACCCATGCTTCACACCCATATAAGAGTGTTGGTACCACTATACTTTCGTAAATTCCCTTTGCCTCCATGGATAACGTTTTTTGTCTCCACAGATACCTCAACGCACCACTCACCTTTTTTCCTTCATCAATTCTATGGTTAACCTCATCCTTCATAAACCCATCCTCTGACATGTCAACTCCCGAATATCTGAAAACATTTGCTTCTTCCATAATCCCTCTCTCCAATGTGATATCCAATTTTTCTTCATTTAAATCGTTTGATACCCTTATCACCTTACTCTTATCTATGTTCACTTTCAACTTTCTACCTTTACACAAACTCCCAAACTCGTCCACTAACCTTTGTAACTTTTCTTTAGAATCTCCCATAAGCACAGTATCATCAGCAAAAGTAATTGTGTCAACTCCCATTTTGCATTTAATTCCCCATAATTTAATCCCACCACTCTCTCCAACACCCTAGCATTTACTTCTTTTACAACCCCATCTATAAATATATTAAACAAACATGGTGACATTACACATCCCTGTCTAAGACCTACTTTTACCGGGAAGTAATCTCCCTCTCTCCTACACACCCTAACCTGAGCCTCACTATCCTCATAAAAACTCTTTACAGCCTTCAGTAACTTACTACCTATTCCATACACTTGCAACATTTGCCACATTGCTCCCCTATCCACTCTATCATACGCCTTTTCTAAATCCATAAATGCAATGAAAACTTCTCTACCTTTATCTAAATACTGTTCACACTTGATCTACACATCCCCTACCCACTCTAAAGCCTCCTTGCTCATCTGCAATCCTACTCTCTGTCTTACCTCTAATTCTTTCAATAATAACCCTGCCATACACTTTACCTGGTATACTCAGTAAACTTATTCCCCTATAATTCTTACTCTCTTTTATCCCCCTTCCCTTTATATAAAGGAACTATACATGCTCTCTGCCAATCCCTAGGTACCTTCCCCTCTTTCATACATTTATTAAACAAAAATACCAACCACTCCAGCACTATATATCCCCCTGCTTTTAACATTTCTGTCGTGATCCCATCAGTTCCAGCTGCTTTACCCCCTTTCATTCTATTTAATGTCTCACGCACCTCCCCCACACTCACATCCTGCTCTTCTTCACTCCTAAACGATGTTGTACCTCCCTGGCCAGTACATGAAATTACTGCCTCTCTTTTTTCATTGACATTTAAAAGTTCCTCGAAATATTCCTGCCATCTACCCAATACCTCCAGCTCCCCATCTACTAACTCCCCTACTCTGTTTTTAACTGGCAAATCCATTCGTTCCCTAGGCTTTCTTAACTTGTTTTTCTCACTCCAAAAATTTTTCTTGTTTCCAGCAAAATTTCTTGACAGAGCCTCTCCCATTCTTTCATCCGCTCTTCTTTTGCACTCTCTCACCATCTCTTTTACCTTCCTTTTACTCTCCATATACTCTGCTCTTCTATTAACACTTCTGTTTTGTAAAAACCTCTCATAAGCTACCTTTTTCTCTTTCATCACACCCTTTACTTCTTCATTCCACCACTCGCTCCTCTTTCCTCCTGCACCCACCCTCCTATAGCCACAAACTTCTGCCCCACATTCTAATACTGCATTTTTAAAACTATCCCAACTCTCTTCAACCCCCCTACTACTCATACTTGCACTAGCCCACCTTTCTGCCAATAGTTGCTTATATCTCACCCTAACTTCCTCCTCCCTTAGTTTATACACTTTTACCTCTCTCTTACTTGCTGTTGCCATTTTATTTTTGTCCCATCTACCTTTTACTCTAACTGTAGCTACAACCAAATAATGATCTGATATATCTGTTGCCCCTCTATAAACATGTACATCCTGAAGCCTACCCATCAACATTTTATCCACAAATACATAATCCAACAAACTACTTTCCTTACGTGTTATATCATACCTTGTATATTTATTTATCCTCTTTTTCATAAAATATTTATTACTTATTACCAAACCTCTTTCTACACATAGCTCAATTAATGGTTCCCCATTTACATTTACCCCTGGCACCCCATATTTACATACTACTCCCTTCACAACATTTTTACCCACTTTAGCATTAAGATCCCCAACCACAATTACTCTCTCACTTGGTTCAAAACTCCCCACATGCTCACTCAACATTTCCCAAAATATCTCTCTCTCTCTCTACACTTCTCTTCTCCAGGTGCATAAACACTTACTATAACCCATTTTTCACATCCAACCTTTATTTTACTCCACATAATCCTTGAATTTATACATTTATATTTCCTCTTTACCTGCCATAACTGATTATTCAACATTATTGCCACTCCTTCTTTAGCTCTAACTCTATTTGAAACCCCTGACCTAATCCCATTTATTTCTCCCCACTGAAACTCTCCTACCCCCTTCAGCTTTGTCTCACTTAAAGCCAGGACATCCAGCTTCTTTTCATTCATAACTTCTACAATCATCTCTTTCTTATCATTCGCATAACATCCATGCACATTCAAACATCCCACTTTGACGTTTTTCTTCTTTTTCTTTTTAGTAAGCTATACAGGAAAAGGGGTTACTAGCCCATTGTTCCCGGCATTTTAGTTGACTTTTACAACACGCATGGCTTACGGAGGAAAGATTCTTATTCCACTTTCCCATGGATATGAAAGGAAAAGCAATAAGAACAAGATTAAGATACAATCAAAGAAAACTCAGATGAGTGTGTATACATAAACATGTACATGTATGTGTAGCGTGACATAAGTGTAAGTAGAAGTAGCAAGATGTACCTGAAATCTTGCATGATTATGAGACAGAAAAAAGACACCAGCAATCCTACCATCATGTGAAACAAATATAGGCTTTCGTTTTACACTCACTTGGCAGGACGGTAGTACCTCCCTGGGTGGTTGCTGACTACCAACCTACTACCTACATGAAGATATATTACAGAAATAGTGATGATTTTGATTGGTTTTACGATGACAAGTACCTTGAAACTGAGCACAAAGTAGCGAAAATGTTCGATTTTTGCTGATGTTCAAGAGTAAACAAATCACGCTATGCGTCCAATACACATCAACTGGCGTGTCTAATATTCTTTCACAAGTGCACTGATGTTATTTATACTGTTTTTACAATGATGCAGTTGTATGCATGTAACAGTAAATCTTCTATTTATTTTGTGAGAATAAAAATTCAAAATGGAAAGAAAAAGTAATGTAAGAGGGGCCTGGAGACATGACTAATGAACAGATAAAATGTTATTTGAGTGCCAGCAATGTCTGTCTCGTTTATTCTGGACCCAATTTTGAAATTGGCATCTTTTGAAATTTGTGTGAAATTGGCCAAATTGCCAATTTCTGACCACCTTATTGGGTAGTTGAAATCAGTAAATTGGCAGTTTCTTATACTCAATTGATAGAACAAATAGAATTCTAGCAAAATAGCTATAATTTTAGTAGACTGAAACATTAGAATTTGCCGAAAATAAGGCTCAAAGTGGGCGAAATTGCCGATGCGTAAATATCGCCGATATAGCTAACTTTGCAAGAGCATAATTCTGTTAGTTTTCCATCAAATTTCATAATTTACGTGTCGTTATGGTCGGAAAGAGATTCTCTATCATTTCATAAGAAAATATATATATATATATATATTTTTTTTTTTAATTTTTCGACCCTGAGAACAAGTTTGGGAGAGGGCCTCTCGACCCTCAAAGGGTTAAATAAAGACCGAGATGTACACTCACTTGTTTTGGGTTGAACGCCGCGCATTACTGCCATCTAAATAGGACAGTTTCAAACTTCTCCTGACTACAAGTACTGCGCAGTCCCCTGTGTCATAAAGAATTTGAAACTTGCCTTGCTCGTTGTAACGTGAGCAATGGTGTTGGCACCACCATATTCGGTGGGAAATGCTGTCTTGAAATGTAGAACGTCGCTGATGATTCACCGTCTTGTCTTGTTTGATGAAGTAATCTCGATTGTCTCTACGTTCGACAATTCTTAGTTTTTGCAGTAGTTACTAACAAGCTGTGCACACTTCTCTGGAATATACCGCTATTTTATGATTAATTATCACTAAATGTGCTGGAACAGAGTTCTTATCCGATTTCCCGGCGTTAGTGGAGATTGAATAGGAGAACGGATGCACACGATAAAGTTCCTTTGTTAGGTTAAATCCTCGTGCCACAAGCCTTTCCCTTTGGTTTTTTAAGTCAATCTGACACCCTCCATCGCCCTGTCTCAGGCGAGCCTGGTATCGCTGACCTAAGCTCAAATCACCACTTGCCAAACACTGCAACAGGTTGCAATTCAAATGCTTGTGTTCTTCAAATATTTAGATCACTAGAGCACATGATTGTAATGTCGTGTAGAAATTGATATAGCAGCTTTCTACTTTCCTGCTATGGCAAAGAGTCATTTTATCTCGAATGTCTATCAATCATATACACTCCTTGTAACACTGGTCAGCCACTACGTGACTTCCTGGCTTCCTGGGTCCGTTCATCTGTTACTAATCAAGTTGTTGACCAGGAAGCCAGATGCTGTCTGGCCCTTTCTAAGGGCAGAAGGGACAGAAAGGGCTGATTACCCCTTCCTCTCTTGGAGAATTTTCTCCACAATCTTCCATGGCATATAAACATACTGTTTATATGCTATGTAACATGTTATATAATTTTGAAGAAAATATCATAGATGGATTAATGAAAAGGTCTATATTGACGTAAAATAGGACATTTAATGTGCCCAAGAGTGATTATTGCATAATAGAGAGATGTGCTCACGGAAAATTTAAACAAACCGGGTGGCGAGCGCCGTATTTGAAAGACCCGCCGTATAGAAAGTTTTGGTCATAATTTGAACTGCCATATGAACGTAACACCGTAAGGTGAAACGCCAAAAGTGGGCCCTACTGTACAGTACACTCATTACTTACCTTAAAATATTTGTAGTCTAATGGTCTTACTGTAGGGTGAGAGGTGAAAAGTATTTATTTGTTGAAAGTAGTGTGGGAAGTATGGTAGCCTGCCTGGCCACCCCACCTAGTACGACATTTAAAGCGCGTTAGAGCGATAAAATGCATATACAGTGGTCCCTCGGTTTTCGCCGAAAATTGCTCCAGAATGCTGCTCAAGTGCCATTACCGAACGAATTTACTTCCTTAAGAAATAATGTCACGTAGGTTAGTCTATTTCAGACCCCCAAAAATACACTTGCAACAGCACTTACGAAAATACACTTACATAAATGTCCGAGTTTGGAGATGCACGAAAACCGAGGGACCACTGTACAGTGGACCCTCGGAAATTGAACATTCTTCATTCCAGAATGCTGTTCAAGTGCTGTTACCAAACAAATTTATTCCCATAAGAAATAATGTAAATTAAATTAGTCCTTTTAGACCCCCAAAAATACAATTATAAAAGTACTTACAATAATAAACTTACATAATAGGGTGAGTTGGGAATGTTCGATTTCCGGGGGTCCACTGTACAGTACACTCATTACTTACCTTAAAGTATTTATAGTAGAGTGAGAGGTGAGTAAGCGAGATAAACACGAATAAACAAGAGAGAACGAGTAAGATGATAGAGCCGCAGAGTACTTGTGTAAACAAACCATTTGGTTATGGTGATAAACGTTCATACAAACACCTTACATTGTGCACAAGTTGTCTCCACATTGGTACAGTAGAATAAATAAAGACGAACTCTTCCATTCTCATGTAATTTTTATTAGGAATGATGCTCTGACAAATTATTATTACATATTATTACAAGTTGTTGTTATTACAAGTTGTTATTACAAGTTGTTGTTATTACAAGTTGTTGTTATTACAAGTTGTTGTTATTACAAGTTGTTGTTATTACAAGTTGTTGTTATTACAAGTTGTTGTTATTACAAGTTGTTGTTATTACAAGTTGTTGTTATTACAAGTTGTTGTTATTACAAGTTGTTGTTATTACAAGTTGTTGTTATTACAGTTGTTGTTATTACAAGTTGTTGTTATTACAAGTTGTTGTTATTACAAGTTGTTGTTATTACAAGTTGTTGTTATTACAAGTTGTTGTTATTACAAGTTGTTGTTATTACAAGTTGTTGTTATTACAAGTTGTTGTTATTACAAGTTGTTGTTATTACAAGTTGTTGTTATAAGTTGTTGTTACAAGTTGTTGTTACAAGTTGTTGTTATTACAAGTTGTTGTTATTACAAGTTGTTGTTATTACAAGTTGTTGTTATTACAAGTTGTTGTTAAGTTGTTATTACAAGTTGTTGTTATTACAAGTTGTTGTTATTACAAGTTGTTGTTATTACAAGTTGTTGTTATTACAAGTTGTTGTTATTACAAGTTGTTGTTATTACAAGTTGTTGTTATTACAAGTTGTTGTTATTACAAGTTGTTGTTATTACAAGTTGTTGTTATTACAAGTTGTTGTTATTACAAGTTGTTGTTATTACAAGTTGTTGTTATTACAAGTTGTTGTTATTACAAGTTGTTGTTATTACAAGTTGTTGTTATTACAAGTTGTTGTTATTACAAGTTGTTGTTATTACAAGTTGTTGTTATTACAAGTTGTTGTTATTACAAGTTGTTGTTATTACAAGTTGTTGTTATTACAAGTTGTTGTTATTACAAGTTGTTGTTATTACAAGTTGTTGTTATTACAAGTTGTTGTTATTACAAGTTGTTGTTATTACAAGTTGTTGTTATTACAAGTTGTTGTTATTACAAGTTGTTGTTATTACAAGTTGTTGTTATTACAAGTTGTTGTTATTACAAGTTGTTGTTATTACAAGTTGTTGTTATTACAAGTTTTTGTTGTTACAAGTTGTTACAAGTTGTTGTTGTTGTTACAAGTTGTTGTTGTTGTTACAAGTGGTTACAAGTTGTTGTTCTTACAAGTTATAATCATTAAGAAGCGGTAAACCCACAAGGGTCGTGAATCGCTATAGAGTGAAGGCATATAAAAGGAATAAATTTCTAGTTAAGTTACTTGTGTTTGACTAGAGAAAACGTAATTTTTCCGACCCTCCCACCAACCACTTGGTAAACAAATCTCATATTTATGTCAATTTTTATACTGTGGGTGTATGTATTGTGTTTATATGTTACGTAGCATGTTTATTATATAATTTAAAAAAAAATATCATAGATGGATTAATGGAAATTTCTATATCGTAATATACGACATTTAATGCGCCCAAGAGATTATATGGTGTCAAAGAGTAGAGAGAGACTTAATGATTTTAATGTGCACCTGCATGCCAGCACAGTGTGTAAGTATATTTAGGTACAGGTACACATAAGTATAATTATCAGGTTATATATAAAATACACAATAACTTTAAAACACTTGAAATTTTGGAAAATTTCCTGACAGAGAGATGTGCTCACGAAGAATGTAAACAAACCAGGTGGGGGCACGCCATATTTGAAAGACCGCTCGCCGTATAGCAAATTTTGGTCATAATTTGAAATCACCTTATTAGCGGAATGCCGTTAGGCAAAACGCCGTAAAGTGGGGCCCTACTGTATATATTTTATGCCACATTACCCAGCTTGCTGTGAACAAAGTTGTACTGTAGATTTATACTGATTTTCTTGTTTTTGGCAGGGAGTGGTAAGTGGAGGACTCTCTATTGGGGGAAGTGCATCCTTGTCACCCCGTGTGGCTTCTCCCAACCCAGATGCTTCAAACATGCTCAGCCCTCACATTTTACAGCAACAATCTCGTCTTTCCCCACTTAGTAAGTTTCTGAACAACATTTGGCTATATGTAAGCAGAAAATGTATTTGACAAATTTTGTTTTAACATTTTTGCTTAAGCCAATGATTTTGGACTTAAAAATTTTGAAAAAGATTTGTGTGCTTTTTTTTTTAACACATAGGCTGTTTACCACTGAAGAAGGGTGACCCAAAAAGAAAGAAAAATACTTTCATCATTCAACACTTTCACATTCACTCGTACATAATCACTGTCTTTGCAGAGGTGCTCAGGTACGACAGTTTAGAAGTCCCTCCAAACTGCCAGTATACCATTTCCATGACTGAAGTCCGGCTAACCGGTTTCCCTGAATCCCTTCACAAAATATCCTGCTCACACTCCAACAGCTTGTCAGGTCCCAAAAACCATTCGTCTCTAACTCCTATCTAACACGCTCATGCATGCTTGTTGGAAGTCCAAGCCCCTCGCCCACAAAACCTCCTTTACCCCCTTCCTCCAAACTTTTCGAGGACGACCCCCTACCCACCCTTCCTTCCCCTACAGATTTATACGCTCTCCAAGTCATTCTACTTTATTCCATTCTCTCTAAATGACCAAACCACCTCAACAACCCCTCTTCAGCCCTCTGACTAATACTTTTAGTAACTCCACACATCCTAATTTCCACACTCCGAATTCTCTGCATAATATTTACACCACACATAGTGCCCTTAGACACAACATCTCCACTGCCTCCAGCTGCCTCCTCGCTGCAGCGTTTACAACCCAAGTTTCACACTCCTATAAGGGTGTTGGTACCACTATACTTTTGTACATTCCCTTCTTTGCCTCCATCGATAACGTTTTTTTGTCTCCACAGATACCTGAACACACCACTTGCTTTTTTCCTTCATCAGTTCTATGGTTAACCTCATCCTTCATAAACCCATCGGCTGACAAGTAAACTCCCAAATATCTGAAAACATTCACTTCTTCCATACTCCCTCTCTCCAATGTTATATCTTATTTTTCTTTATCTAAATCGTTTGATACCCTCATCACCTTACTTTTATCTTTGTTCACTTTCAACTTTCTACCTTTACACACCCTCCCAAACTCTTCCACTAACCTTTGCAACTTTTCTTTAGAATCCCCTAAAAGCACAGTATCATCAGCAAAAAGTAAATGTCAACTCCCATTTTGTGTTTGATTTTTTTTTTTTTTTTCCAACAAGTCGGCCGTCTCCCACCGAGGCAGGGTGACCCAAAAAGAAAGAAAATCCCCAAAAACAAAATACTTTCATCATCATTCAACACTATCACCACACACATACATAATCACTGTCTTTGCAGAGGAGCTCAGATACGACAGCTGAGAATTGTCCCTCCCAGCTGTCACTATCCCAGACCCCTCCTTTAAAGTGCAGGCATTGTACTTCCCATTTCCAGGACTCAAGTCCAACTAAATCAATTAACTGGTTTCCCTGAATCCCTTCACACAATGTTACCCTGCTCACACTCCAACAGATCGTCATGTCCCAAAAACCATTCGTCTCCATTCACTCCTATCTAACACGCTCACACATGCTTGCTGGAAGTCCAAGCCCTCGCCCACAATTCCTCCTTTACCCCTTCCCTCCAACCTTTTCTAGGACGACCCACCCCGCCTTCCTTCCCCCACAGATTTATACGCTTCCAAGTCATTCTACTTTGATCCATTTTCTCTAAATGACCAAACCACCTCAACAACCCCTCTTCAGCCCTCTGACAAATACTTTAGTAACTCCACACCTTCTCCTAATTTCCACATTCGAATTTTCTGCATAATATTTACACCACACATTGCCCTTAGACAGGACATCTCCACTGCCTCCAGCCTCCTCCTCGCTGCAGCATTTGCAACCCATGCTTCACACCCATATAAGAGTGTTGGTACCACTATACTTTCGTACATTCCCTTCTTTGCCTCCATGGATAACGTTTTGTCTCCACAGATACCTCAACGCACCACTCGCCTTTTTTCCTTCATCAATTCTATGGTTAACCTCATCCTTCATAAACCCATCCGCTGACACGTCAACTCCCAAATATCTGAAAACATTTACTTCTTCCATAATCCTCTCTCCAATGTGATATCCAATTTTTCTTTATTTAAATCGTTTGATACCCGCATCACCTTACTCTTATCTATGTTCACTTTTAACTTTCTACCTATACACACTCTCCCAAACTCGTCCACTAACCTTTGCAACTTTTCTTTAGAATCTCCCATAAGCACAGTATCATCAGCAAAAGTAACTGTGTCAACTCCCATTTTGCATTTAATTCTCCAAAATTTAATCCCACCCCTCCCCAACACCCTAGCATTTACTTCTTTACAACCCCATCTATAAATATATTAAACAACCATGGTGACATTACACATCCCTGTCTAAGACCTAATTTTACCGGAAGTAATCTCCCCTCTCCTACACACCCTAACCTGAGCCTCACTATCCTCATAAAAACTCTTTACAGCCTTCAGTAACTTACTACCTATTCCATACACTTGCAACAATTGCCACATTGCTCCCTATCCACTCTATCATATGCCTTTTCTAAATCCATAAATGCAATAAAACTTCTCTACCTTTATCTAAATACTGTTCACATGTATGCTTCACTGTAAACACTTGATCTACACATCCCCTACCCACTCTAAAGCCTCCTTGCTCATCTGCAATCCTACTCTCTGTCTTACCTCTAATTCTTTCAATAATAACCCTGCCATACACTTTACCTGGTATACTCAGTAAACTTATTCCCTATAATTTTTACACTCTCTTTTATCCCCTTCCCCTTTATATAAAGGAACTATACATGCTCTCTGCCATTCCCTAGGTACCTTCCCTCTTTCATACATTTAATAAACAAAAATACCAACCACTCCAGCACTATATCCCCCTGCTTTTAACATTTCTGTCAATTCCAGCTGCTTTACCCCTTTCATTCTACGTAATGCCTCATGCACCTCCCCACACTCACATCCTGCTTTTCTTCACTCCTAAACGATGTTGTACCTCCCTGGCCAGTACATGAAATTACCGCCTCCTCTTTTCATCGACATTTAAAAGTTCCTCAAAATATTCCCGCCATCTACCCAATACCTCCAGCTCCCATCTACTAACTCCCTACTCTGTTTTTAACTGACAAATCCATTCGTTCCTAGGCTTTCTTACCTTGTTTATCTCACTCCAAAATTTTTTCTTGTTTTCAGCAAAATTTCTTGACAGAACCTCTCCCATTCTTTCATCCGCTCTTCTTTTGCACTCTCTCACCACTCTCTTCACCTTTCTTTTACTCTCCATATACTCTGCTCTTCTATTAACTCTTCTGTTTTGTAAAACCTCTCATAAGCTACCTTTTTCTCTTTCATCACACCCTTTACTTCTTCATTCCACCACCCTCTTTCCTCCTGCACCCACCCTCCTATAGCCACAAACTTCTGCCCCACATTCTAATACTGCATTTTTAAAACTATCCCAACTCTCTTCAACCCCCCACTACTCCTACTTGCACTAGCCCACCTTTCTGCCAATAGTTGCTTATATCTCACCCTAACTTCCTCCTCCCTTAGTTTATACACTTTTACCTCTCTCTTACTTGCTGTTGCCATTTTCTTTTGTCCCATCTACCTTTTACTCTAACTGTAGCTACAACCAAATAATGATCTGATATATCCATTGCCCTCTATAAACATGTACATCCTGAAGCCTACCCATCAACCTTTTATCCACCAATACATAATCCAACAAACTACTTTCCTTACGTGCTATATCATACCTTGTATATTTATTTATCCTCTTTTTCAAAAATATGTATTACTTATTACCAAACCTCTTTCTACACATAGCTCAATTAATGGTTCCCCATTTACATTTACCCCTGGCACCCCAAATTTACCTACTACTCCATCCACAACATTTTTACCCACTTTAGCATTAAGATCCCCAACCACAATTACTCTCTCACTTGGTTCAAAACTCCCACACACTCACTCAACATTTCCCAAAATACTCTCTCTCCTCTACATTCTCTCTTCTCCATTCAGGATTATGTGGAGTAAAATAAAGGTGATGGAAAGTGGGTTATAGTTACTTACTATAACCCACTTTTCACATCCATCCTTTATTTTACTCCACATAATCCTTGAATTTATACATTTATATTCCTTCTTTACCTGCCATAACTGATTATTCAACATTATTGCCACTCCTTATTTAGCTCTAACTCTATTTGAAACCCCTGATCTAATCCCATTTATTTCTCCCCACTGAAACTCTCCTACCCCCTTCAGCTTTGTCTCACTTAAAGCCAGGACATCCAGCTTCTTTTCATTCATAACATCTACAATCATCTCTTTCTTATCATTCGCACAACATCACGCACATTCAAACATCCCACTTTGACGGTTTCTTCTTCTTCTTTTTAGTAAGCTATACAGGAAAAGGGGTTACTAGCCATTGTTCCCGGCATTTTAGTTGACTTTTACAACACGCATGGCTTACGGAGGAAAGATTCTTATTCCACTTCCCATGGATATGAAAGGGAAAAGCAATAAGAACAAGAACTATTAAGATAAAATCAAAGAAAACTCAGATGAGTGTGTATACATAAACGTGTACATGTTTGCGTAGTGTGACCTAAGTGTAAGTAGAAGTAGCAAGACGTACCTGAAATCTTGCATGTTTTTGAGACAGAAAAAGACACCAGCAATCCTACCATCATGTAAACAGTTTCAGGGTTCTGTTTCACAGTCACCTGGCAGGATGGTAGTACCTCCCTGGGTGGTTGCTGTCTACCAACCTACTACTACAAACAATTTAATTTAATCCCTCCTCTCCCCAACACTTCAGCATTTGCTTCTTTCACAACCCCATCTATAAATACAGTGGAACCTCTACTTACGAGATTAATCTGTTCCAGGAGCTTGCTCGTAACTGGATTTGCTCGTTTACAGAGTCAATTTTCCTCATTTAAATTAATTGAAATGGAATTAATCCGTTCCAGTGGAATTCCAGGCTCCACAAAATACTTCAATAATTTCCCAAATATCAACTCTATGGCTTATTTATCTATCACAATTCATCTAATAAGATGTAATAAACAATATTAATAACATAGATACATGATATATACACTAGAATGAATGAAATATTACGTATGTGAGTTATGTCAGTGGCCATTGTTGTTGCTCCTGGCATACCTTCCCATGCTTTTATAACAGAAAACTGAGTGTAAGGCAAACTCCATTAGGGGTTCATCGAAGAATAGCTGAAAGCATTCTAGTTCAGTAGCATTGTTCTCAAGTGTACACGATGGCCGTATTCCACTTTGTGTTTCATCAAAGTCATGGGGATTGGGAACAAAATTGTCTCCTTGCTGCCAATCCCAGATGCGGTCTGCTGGTGGGTACTGGATATTGACAGGTGGTTGTGGTTGAGGAGGTTGCGGTTGTACAGGTTGTGGTTGTGGGAGTGTGGGGGTTGTTGAGAGTGGTTGTGGGTATGCTGAGTTAGCAGCGTGGCCCGCTCCTGGTGCCACATGACTCGTGCCACTGCCAACACCACCACCACTACCACCTACTACCCCACACACATTGTCACAATATCATCATCTTCACTATCAATTCGTGGTGTAGGGCCAAGAGATGTACTCCGAGATTTACTCCTTTTCCTTGGAATAGCATATGACACACTATCAGAACGCATGTAGCGTCGTACATACTGCCGCTTCACTGGAGAATACTCTCCCTCACTGTCGCCACTAGAACTGCTTTCAATAACTTTGAAATCACTGTCATCATCACTTACACTGCTCACATCAGAGTCCTGTACACGGTGAAATAGTTTCATCTTTCGTCCTGGTACAGGTGAATGTGAATGAGACGGCCCAGCACCAGATGTGGAAGGCTGTGGGTCATCTGGGTTTTCATCACTAATTATGTTATCCTGGGCACTGCTTTCGTAATACCCTCCTGAAAACCATGGAATTCACTTTTACTGGCACTTCCATCGCTGTTTGAACTATCACTTGGGAAGAAGGCCTCCATCGCCGGGAGTGAGGTACTTCTTACCGCGAGGCATGGTGAATAATGACTACAAACATGGCGCTCCCACAATGCACCACTGAGTCCCGATTTTTTCATACTGCGCACACCCACCACGCAGACCCATTCTCTCACATGTAGGCCTACCAACTTTCACCCGCTTCATTTGAAGCTGCTAGAATTTAGGCGTATAGATACGTCCGAAACAGTGGCTCGTAAGATGTATATATACGACCGAAACAGTCAAAGGGTTAATAAAGATAGATTTATTTCTTGTAATAAAAATTGCTTCTGGAGTGCTTTAAATGTCAGCTACCATACCTTACGAAATACGTATGACATTTAAAGAGCCCAAAGTAATTAATTATGTTTTATTATTAATTATATTTTATTAATTATATTTTATTAATTATATTTTATTAATTATATTTTTTATTAATTATATTTTATTATTAATTATATTTTATTATTAATTATATTTTATTATTAATTATATTTTATTATTAATTATATTTTATTATTAATTATATATTTTTATTAATTATACAGTGGTACCTCGAGTTACGATGGTCCCCAAAATCGCCCTTATATGTAAGTTTATTTTTTAAATGCTTTTGTAAGTATATTTTTGGGGGTGTAAAAGGACTAGTCTATTTTACATTATTCCTTATGGGGATAAATTCGTTTGGTAATGGCACTTGAACAGCATTCTCGAACGAAAAAATATCGTAACTCGAGGTACCACTGTATTTTATTAATTGTATTAATAATTATATTTTATTAATTGTATTATTAATTATATTTTATTAATTGTATTATTAATTATATTTTATTAATTGTATTATTAATTATATTTTATTAATTGTATTATTAATTATATTTTATTATTAATTGTATTATTAATTATATTTTATTATTAATTGTATTATTAATTATATTTTATTATTAATTGTATTATTAATTATATTTTATTATTAATTGTATTATTAATTATATTTTATTAATTATATTTTATTATTATTACCACCATTGACATATCTTGTTCACTGAGTTTAACCATAATTAAGCCGCCACGAGAGACCGAGAATGTAAACACACATGAACACACCAGCTAACCCCTTTACTGTGAACTTCTTTCATTTTCCTCTTTCCTCTTCCAAGTGCTGCTACACTTCTATCTTGTATTATGGGGTGCACAATCAAGTACAAATTTATAGACGAACTATGTAGTCTTGGAGATTGCTTGATACTGAGACCCATCACTAACCCCTTTACAATGAACTTCTATTGTACTTCTTCCATTTTCCTCTTCCAGGTGCTGCTGCACTTCTATCTTGTACTATGGGGTGCACAATCAAGTACAAATTTGTAGTCTTGGAGACTTTAACCCTTTCAGGGTCGAGACCTTGATTCTTAACTCTCTCAGGGTCGAAACATTTTCGGAAAAAAAAAAAAAATTCTTATGAAATGATAGAGCATTTTGCTACCAAAAGTATGAAATTTGGTGAAAACTAACGGAATTATGCTCTCGCAAAGTTGGCAGTATCGAAGATATTTACGCATCGGTGATTTCGCCCACTTTGAGCCCTATTTTCGGCCAATTCCAATGTCTCAGTCTACGAAAATCATAGCTATTATTGTAGAATTCCATTTGTTCTATAGATTGAGTACAAGAAACCACCAATTTACTGATTTCAACTACCCAATAAAGCGGTCAGAAATTGGCAATATTGCCAATTTCACATAAATTTCAAAAGATGCCAATTTCAAAATAGGGTCCAGAATAAACAAGACAGACATTCCTGGCACTAAAATAACATTTTATCTGTTTATTAGTCACGTCTCCAGGCTCCTATTGCATTACTTTTGCTTTCCATTTTGAATTTTTATTCTCACAAAAATTGAAGATTTTCCGTTATGTATACTACTGCATCATTGTAAAAATGGTATAAATAATATCAGCGCACTTGTGCAAGAATATTAGACTACCCAGTTGATGTGTATTGGACACATGGCGTGATTTGTTTACTCTTGAACATAGGCAAAATCAAACATTTTCGCTACTTTGCGCTCAGTTTCAAGGTACTTGTCATCGTGAAACCAGTCAAAATTATCTGTATTTCTGTAATATATCATCCTTTCTATCAAATGAGACTAAGAAAACGAGAATACAAGAATAAATACCATACGAAAATAGACTGCAAAGTCACTGTTTTAAACCAAAAACACGGTCAGTTTTTTTTTTTCCTCATTATGCACTGTGTGGTGCAGGATTTTTTTTTTATACTGCGCACACTGACCGCACAGACCCATTCTCTCACATCTAGGCCTACCAGCCTGTTTCTGCTTGATTTGAGGGCGCTAGAATTTAGGCATACAGTGGACCCCCGAGTTTCGTAAACCCCGGAAATCGTACATTTATGTAAGTATAATATTGTAAGTGCTTGTGGAAAAGTATTTTTGGGGGTCTGAAATAGACTAACCTACGTGACATTTTTTCTTAAGGGGGTAAATTTGTTCGGTAATGGCACTTGAGCAGACTTCAGGAGTGAAGTTTTTACGAAACTCGGGGGTCCACTGTACTAGTACGTCAAACGCCCTGGTGCGTAAGCTGTACTAGTACGTCAAAAACCCTGAAAGGGTTATAAGCTAGTGTACTGAGTGGCTGTAAGAAGGAGATTGAGATACTTGACGCTGAGACACTGCGCTGCTCGTTTCCATTCAATCAAATGAGACCAAGAAATCGCAAATACAACTGTAGAAAAAACATACGAAAAAACACCACAAAGTCGCTGTTTTAATCCAAAATTACGGTCGCATTTTTTTCTCTCATGCACTGTGTGCTGCAGGATTTGTTTTATGTGGTGCACACTTTCCACATAAATGCGTTCTCTCATATCTAGGCCAAATTTACCACTCACAGGTTATCTGAGTGAGCTGAGCTCATGGTGTAGATCTACAGTTTGGACCCTGGCTTCAAAGCCGTAGATCTACGGGATGGACCCAGAAAGGGTTAAGAGTGTAGCAATTAAGTTCAGCGATAAAGTGTAGCATTAAGAGTGTAGCAAGTAGCATATCTTTTCCACCCTCCACCTCCGCCAGCGTACGTACACTTTATAAAACCAGTTTATTTCTTATAAATACTACATTATTTTCCTTACGAAACTAGTGATCTAGTGCAGTTAGCCTCACAAACACTCCATTTTCTTCTATAAGAGCATGGGAAGATATGGTCAGTGGGAGCGGGAATGGCCGCCACCACTAGTCGCATAATAACATATGTACAGTATTTTATTTATTCTAGAGTATATATCATGTTTCTGTTATTTATATTGTTTATTATGTCATATTAGATAAATAAGCCATAGAGTTGATATTAGTGTTATATTGAAGTATTTTGTCCTGCCTCCCGAGAGCAGGAATTCCGCTGGAACAGATTAATGGCATTTCAGTTAATTTAAATGAAGAAAATTGATTTGATATACGAGCAAATTGAGTCACTAGCTAGATCACGGAATGGATTAAACTCGTAAGTCGAGGTTCCACTGTATTTAGGTACAGGTACACATAAGTATAATTATCAGAGTATGTACATATAAAATATGCTATACTAACTTTAAAACTTTAAATTTTGGAAAGTTTCCAGACATAATGTACTCATGGAGAATGTAAACAAACCGAGTGGGGCGTGCCGTATTTGAAAGACGAGGGGCCGTATAGCAAGTTTTGGTCATAATTTAAAATTGCCGATTAGTTGAACGCCGTAAGCGAGGCCTTACTATATATCTACTCATTGTATGCAGCACAATAACCTCTCAAACATTGTAATCATTATATTGTTTACAAACCTGTTTACTCAAACCCACGCTGCCTTCCCCACCACCGACGCTGCATTCTTCAAGACCCTCGCTGCCTTCCCCCACCCATGCCATCTTCCCACCCCCCACATGGAAATAAGCCACTTTGTCAACTTTTTTAGGTTACCCTAGGTAATCTACACATGTTGCATGTTTACACAAACCCACGCTCCCTTTCCCAGACCCACAGGGAAAATAAGTCATTTTTATTTTTTTAGTGGAAGGTTGATAATCCTGGGTTTTCAGCACTATTTCTGGTATCCTGGACATTGCTTTCGGTCACAAACTCTTCAAAACCATAAGATTCATCTTCACTATCTTAAATCTGTATTAGAACTATCACTTGAAAAGGGGAAGAGTTTAATTCCGGGGTGAGGTATTACTTACCACTATTGGTGCCCAAAGGCGTACTGAATTACACCCCCACAATGCACTGCGGCTTTCCTGATTTTTTTTACTGGCCCCTGAGCACTCAGACCCATTCTCTCACATGTAGGCTCCATTTTCCCCTTCTTGACAACCCTTTAGAATTTTCATATTAATACATGTACGTCACCAACACTGGTTTTTGAAGCACCTATATGTCACCGACAGTGAAAGGGTTAAAATAATATAAAAGATGGTTGACACAAACACTCTACCATTATAGTATGCTCCTCATTTAAAAAATTTGTTTAAGACGTTGTCTCAGGAATAAACTCCGTTGTTAAGTGAGGAAGGCTGTATTTAACCCAGAATAACTCGGTAAAGTCATTCGACTTATATCCATGTTTTGAGGAGTATTACACTCAAAAACAATTGAAATTTTAAGTATTCGAATAGATTTAAAAACAAGGATCCCAATAGAAATGTATTGTTTGATTTTATTGGGTTATCTTGGGGAAAAATTCATGTATTTTACTATAAAAAACTATTTTGTCCTTTTTTCATGATGTATGAGTCCTAAATAAAAATTTGTACTAAAGTATGTTTAGGTGTTTTTTTTTATTATGCCATTATTAAAAGGAACATTTGTTGACTTCTAATGCCAAAGAGCATTTATAGTAAATATGAATTTTAAATTTTAAAGTATGTATGATGGGAAAAAAGGGTTTTTTAAAAAATCCTTAAAAATTGGGTACATCCAATGCACCAAGCAAGGTTAGTTTGACTGTTATTTTTTTATTGCAGTGTTTGCTGGTGGGTCATTGGGCAATAGTCTGAGGTGAATAATGTCGGAGGGGGCCCCCCGGCCCCTTCCACAAGAACAGTTTATACCCGGATTATAAAAGGCCTTGCTCAAACAAATTGGGGAGAAACCAAAAAGAGGTAAGTTGGTATTTATTCATATTGATAATAATGATAGAAAATGTTTTAACCCTTAACTGCCAACTGTCCACTGCTAGCGTTTTGAATTTTTTAAAAAAAAAATTGAAAAAGTGGGCAATTTTCTGTGTACAGGGGCCCCCCCGGCTAACAAAAAAATTCTTCCCCAAAAGCCTGCCAATGCCATTCCGGGGACAAATTTATTTTAAGAAATAATGTCCGTAGGATAGTCTATTTCAGCCCCCCAAAAATACACTTCCACAAGCACTTAAAAATTATACTTACAAAATTTTCATTTGGGGTGTTCTTGGGGGGGGGCCACTGTATGACAAAAATAAATTTTAGGGTCAGTACTTACTGAGATATAAAGCCACGGTTGGTGCTTTCTCACCTAAGCAACATGGAGTCCTGCCGCTTTCATAAATGTTGCCATATACCTTTTTTTTTTTTTTTTTTTATTTTTTTTAATTTTTTTAATTTCTATGTTCTGATAATTACAATTTATAGTAATTCTTTTATTTTTTTCCAATCTTAGTTCTGACACTAATATTAGGTACTGAAATAGTAATCAGATAGCCACAAAACCCGACATGAACATGTTCACCTGCCTTGGGCCAAAACTGTTTTAAAAAATATACAAATATTTATAGGTCCCAGCAATGTTTTGACATGCTGGAGTATATATGAAACCTTGAAGCACGGGTAAGACAATGTTGTTCACAGTTTCTTTTTGCCCCTTCTTTTTTTTCTCTGTCTCTGCTTATGTCTTTCTGTCTGCCTATCTCTTTGTCTGTTGCCCCCTGGCTAGAGGTCCCCCTCATGAACCAACAGGTTTCAAAATGCAGTGCACATCTGATTCCCGAACAATCAAATGCATATTACTGCCAGTCATTTTTATTATAACCAATCTTTTTCATATTTTTGGGTTTTCTAGGTAATTTACATGTATGATAACTGCACTTACGTGTACCTGTGAGATACAGAATAGATACAGCCAAAGTCAGCCACCCCAAACCCGCCCCAACACGTTTTCATGTTCCCCAATCACCTTTTTTAGGGGATAGGTTAAGGACATTCTGGCAGGATGACTCTAATGGTATCAAAATTAAAGGATGTGGCACAAATGTTGCCCTGGGTGGTTATTGAGGTTTTTTAATTTTCAACCACTTTGGCTACATCCATCTCAAAGCCATTAAACTCGGGGGCAACATACTTCTTTAAACCCCTTTTAAGGTGAGCCCTGCTGACAAACTTGCTCCCAGGGTTGGGAAAATTTAAAAAAAATTTTTGAAATGATACAGAATCTCTTTCACAGGTA